>BOPP01000021.1:4042200-4056231 GCA_017312745.1 Gryllus bimaculatus
GCTGTCTCCAGAACCACCTATGGCTTGTATCACTCTGTTATATAGCAGGGCCCACGTGAACACTACGTTCACGCCACCCCCTGCTGTTATAACAGGACAAAGTTTCTATAGCAGGATACTCCAACAGCTTGTGTCTCCCGTTTCGGCGTTTCTTCTTTACGGAAAAACTTCTTCTGTGGCGAGGCTAATCTCTCAAGCGTCCAAATAGATTCATGAAGCACGCTGCTAATACGTTACATAGTACAAGGAGGAGGAATTATTGATGCGGTCGTGCCCGTCTTTATGCTCTGCATTTGCTGTGTTTGCACGACAACACGAGAATTCAATCAGAACACGCAGCTGCTAGAATTCTCTCCACAAGCAGCTGAAATCGTTCTAGATACGAAGTGTCGAAATGCCTGCCACGTCGGACTCGACTCACTCGTATAACCTTCCGGTAAGGAACTGCAGTCTATTCAGTTGAAATATGAACCTCCTCAACCGGTTTCGAATGGGGCTGTCACTCCTTGTTATCAACCACGGACGTCAAACACTATAACTTTAATAACTTCCCCGTCAAAAAGCGAAACAAACAATATTTCAGACGTTATTTACACTTGCTGTGAGTGCGTTGATGAGCTTGTGATGAACTCGATGACGACATTGTCGGAGAATTAATTTTCCTGGCATAATAGTCAGGTTTTCTTTACATTGCTACAAGCATTCATTGCGGGCATAGGATTTTCGTTCTTGAAAACCTTAGCGGGATTGAACCTGCGAGCCGGGAAGTTTGGAGCCTGTATGCTGACCCAAAGGTTAGTAGAATAACAAATTCAACTCTAGAAATCAATATAATTTCTCTATTTATATTCAATCAACGACCGATCAAATTTGCCGAAAATTAGCGGTACTGTTCTTTTTACGTACGAGAAGAAATTTAAAGAAAAACCTTGAGCGTTTTGAGAAAAATGTTAAACAATTATAAATTGCCATATATTTTACGCAAAATTAATCAAAATACTCACTAAAATGTGTTTATGACTTTTATGACTGTATTTAAAGACAGATTCTTTTAGATAAAAATCTGTATCTTTAATATTGTGGTTGTTAGGGAAGAACGACGAACAAAATTTGCACTTTTACAATTTTAGAAAATAAATTCAACGAACAATGCCTAAGTCATTTTCTAATGCGTTCTACGCTATCAGAGGAGAACGTTTAATCAAAAATGTTTAGCCATTCTTGAGAAAATTTTGAGGCTTTGTAATAAACTCCCCTCAAAATTTAAATTTCCGTTTTCAAACTCAAGAGTCTTCGAATCGCAGGTAAATCTATCGAGAAATATCCACTTTTGGAGACAATCGCTGAACGCTTTATGTGCACAGACGTACAGAAGCCGAGTAGTCGTTTTGCCGTCATTCGTTTTTCGGTATGTTGGACGGTGGTAATGGGAAACAAAGATGTGATTCTGATTACACAATGTGTTAGAGGAAGAATTTATTATATACAGGAACAAGATTTATCACTTTCCTTACAGAGTTTGAGAAAAAGAGTTTTTCTGTCGAAAATTCCCAGGTTTGCTGCACACGACTCTTTCTCTTAATATGGTAAGGCGAGAAAGTAAATAAAAAAAAAAAAAAAAGTGAACACGTTTAGGTTTCCATTACGCAATTTCGGTCGAGAATAGAATGCGTTCAAATTTGATGTAGATTTAAGGTCTGTCCTTAAGTTTACACTTCTCAAAATCGCCATCGCTTTGCCGTCAATCAGGGCGCGTGTTGCCGATGTATTATAACTCTGATTTCGAGCTGTTAGAACAATTAAAATCGCCTTTAGTGAATAAGCTCATATCAGAGGCGCGATAATTTAAATATTAGTCGGGCTTGGTCATTATTTATATAGAATCTATCCTCAAAAAGATGTTTTTTTACATTTTACAAGTAAGTTAATATGCCTTCCAAGATGTCTTTAATAAACTCAATTTAAAGAAAATATATTCTTCAGTTACATTTATATTAATTTAAATTCAAGACTACAAATTTTTTTAAAACTAATGCAAGTCAGTTAATTGACAATGGCGCCTTGTCGACACAGCCCAATAAACATCTTTTGTAGTTGTCTTTTTTTCTCCAACGCAAGATACGCTCATTTGCGTTACACGTGTCACTAGATTGTTGGTTTAATGAACCTATTGAAATTTTGCACGAAAATTAGAAAAAAGAACCGGGTGAAACAAATAAATCGGAAAAGCTTTACAGGGTGTGATACTCGTATACTCAACATAATATTTACTCTGCGGGTGTAGTTTGATGAAGAACGAAATAAGTCCAGACAAATCACATACAACAAGATAAGAACCGAAGCACAATTAAAACACCCAGTAATGTTGGGGCTGGTTCAGTTTTTAAAATACAATTGAGCACTTTTTTTCTCAAGTTATTAATTTCTTTATTTCTTATGAAAAATCCATTTAATTTATAGATGCTAATCGGCATAGAAGTAAAAGACGAAGGAGTTTCAGCAATATGTAAATATTAGAAATGTTAGTAAAGAAGACCAGAAAATGTTTCATGAAGAACATTTTCTATGTAGTATCGTGCGTTCAGAAAGTAAAACTTGTAAAATTCCCGCTTGTCTTTTCTCTCAAATTGTGTCCAGACCTATTAATCAAGCGACGCTTACTGTGTCATGAAATAATGTGTATACGTGCATTACATACTACATGATTCTAGTTATTATATTCGTATGGCTGTATCCAAAAATGATGCTTCTCTAATGAACCACGAATGCATCTACTGAACTTAGATTTATTGATATGAACTATCATTTTATTTCATACGATCGTCACTAAAGTCACTTTCCTTGCTTAATGTTGTAGTACAGAGGAATACTTGTAACCGTTTCGACGAAACGGGATTTTTCTAGTGAAAAACTATGTTGGTCAATGGGTATGAAAAGGGTATATATTGTACTTGTATTGGGTAATTACTTCTAACACGGTTCCGTAGTCAGTATCTGTTCGAGTTTCAGGTTGTGGAAGTCATTTTTTTGGGTTTCTACATACGAAAACAATCGATTTCCAGTAAATGGTCTGTCAGTCGTCTGTGGTCATGCAGCGCCAAAAGCGTTCGACGATTTTACCTAAAATTAATTATTCCAATCGATCTGTTCGATCAACTACTCGAGACGAGGGTTTGAATTACATAATGTGGGATGTGTGATTTTTGTAGACACAGAACATGAAGCGTCTAGAACACTATTCAAAATTATCTCAAAAAACGGTGCAAAGTTTTGATTACAGGTCCGGAATGGCCAAGATCGCTAAGGCAGTAGTGCGTAGCGAACTCTGACCCAATCCCACCTCGGGAAATCCCACTGGGCATGGTTTATTGTGTTCGTCTTTCACCTATCATCATATCTGTCATCCTCACAGCTACCAGCCGTTACACGCAATAAGTGGTCGCTTAATGACCTTGAAGTTTTGTATGACCTTAATTTAATCTTTTTTTAATTTATTGTCTACTGTTCCATACATAGTTTTTCAGGTTGTGCAATACAATCATACATAACTTTTGGTTTATTTCCTAACTGTGGGTGCCCTCGGGATGCGATAAGTGTTTTTGGTTATTATTATTATTTTTTTATATAAATTTCAATTATTACGGGCAGTATATTAAGAGACAGAGACTGATCGTTGATAATGATTATTCGATAAAGATATTCTGTTGAGCCCATTTTTCTGGTATTTTGTGTCTGATCTGTTTAGGGAAGCGTGAGTTGATGCGTAGTTCGTTCTGCTGGCGTCCAAGTTAAATGGAGGTGCTGGGAGATGAGGGGAGTGATGTGAAAAAGTCTTTGGACAGTTTGGTAATGTGTTCTTTTTATTGTCGGAATTTGCAGTCGTGTGGAAATTTTTGGGCCCCCCCCTTTTTTTTTTTGTTTTTTTTTTCGAAAAATAACATGGGCGCTTTATTATAGTTCTAGCGCTTATTTTGTATAGTTTGCAACAGGTTATATTAGATTTTGCTGCATTTCCCAATATTGGGCCATGCATAAGTCATAGTTGGTCGAATTATAGACTTGTAAAATTTCATTCCGGTCTCTATTTAAGGGAGGATTTTTTGTTAATTAGTGCGTAAAGTTGGAAAGTTTTGCTTGTGTTTTTTGTCGTGTTGTGTAAATGTGTGTTTTCGTTTATTTATATCAGTTTGCTTCCTAATTATTTCGCTGCTGTATTATTTGCGCAGGGAATTTTTCGTTGGTCAATTACTGCGGGAGGGGTGAGGGGAAATGTTTAGGGTGAAAGTTTTCGGCTGTGTTTTTATATGGATTCATTTTAATTTAATAATTTTTTTTGCTCCATATTATTGAATATGTCAGGTGTCTTGTAAGTTCTATTCTAGCTGTCATAATGTTAACAATGTTGGAAAAGGGTGCATGTCGTCAGCGCTAAATGCTATTTGCGATCTATTAGGTGTGGATAATCGGAATATATATAAATTGAATAATACAGGTGATAATGGGACCCCTTGGGCGCCTGCTTACATCTGGCGTAAGGATGATATGGCATCATTAATTTTGACTTGGAACTTTTTTGGTTTAAAAAACTTAATAATTTGGACATAAGTAGTCTGGAGTGCCTATTTTGTTATTAATTTGTAAAGAAGGCCTTGATGCATACTTTGGTCAAACGCTTTGTGATGTCCAGGGAAAATATGCGATAGTGTGTTGTTTGGCATGGAATCCTTGCGCATATATTCGGTAAGCCGTAATGATTTGATGTGTTGTGGAGTGGTTAGGTCGAAAATCAAATTTGCGTGTCTGGGATTACATGTGTGTGGTCATGAATTTTATTATCGGTTAGTATAGTTTCTCTAATAGTTTCGAACAATGACGGGAAGTAGACTTATTGGTCTATAGTTCGCTGGATTTTTGGATTCTTTCTGCTTTTCGGAAGGGTAGCACTGTTGCGATTTTCCATCGTTTGGGAAAAGTAACTATTCTGAGTGCTGCGTTTAAAATTGCTGTAATGCCGCTATCGAATTGTTATTTGGTTCTTTTAGAACTTTATTAGAAATAAAGTCGTATCCTGCTGATTTTCTTAGTTTTGATTTTTTTTTCTGTTAATTTCTGATGGGGATATGTATTTATATTGACTGGAGCTTGTATAGTAGTGGTTTCTGATTAAATTCCTCTACTTGTTTATTAAAGTATCGCTTTTCGACTGGGGTTTTGGGGTTGAAGACTTTTCAAGGTAGTAGCTATAAGAGATGTTTTCTCAAATCAGAATTTGCCACTTGTGAACTAGTTTTATTGTGGAAATTTGTTTTGTCTTTTATTTCTATGTATGGTAGACCAATATGCCTAGATGAGCGGGTGAATTTCTTTTAGAAAAGTTCTGAAAAGCTTGCATATCTATGTGGTCTAGTTTAGTTTTACTAGTCTCGTAGTTTTGTTTTTAATTTTCTTTTTAAGTCTGGTTCGTCGTGTCAATTTGCAAAGGTCTTAAATTGGTGTTACTTAATTAGGTTTATGATTTTATTGGATTTGTTGCTTTATATTGGTTTGTTATTTGAGATAGTGGTAGAATTTGTGAGGGATCCTTTTTATGTTGCTGACTAATGTTTTAACTATTATCCTAAGTCTTTTTCGGGATTGAATGTTTTTGCGGATGTTTGTAGTTTGAAATTTTTAAATTTTCTCTGAATTTAACCAGTTTATTTTAAGCTTTTGCTGTTATAATAAGATGATAGATAGAAGGATGAAATGATATGATTATTGGATTGTGATCCGAGTGAGTTCAGGAATTACTTTTTGGATAGCGGAAAATAATTATTTTTGTGATAAGGATATCTAATATGTCAGGAATTATATTTTGTTGAGGGTACATAGGTGGGTTCTATTGGGGCCATAAACTAATTGAAGGTGGTAGCTAGATTTAGTAAATTATTGCCCTTGTAGGAGTGTTTGTGCATCCCCAACGCAGTGTTTCTATTTATGGGGGTCACTATTAGAACTGATATTATCGTTATTTCCAAAAATTTCAGTATATATTTTTCTAGGGAATAGCTTATTTGGAGTTTATAGCCGACATAATGGTTGTGTCTTTGTTATTTATTTGGTTGTTATTGCTATGGTTTCTAGGTCGTTGCTCGTGGACTATTAATTAACGTATTTTTATATCTTTGTGCACAAGAATTTCATTTGTGTCTCATAAAACGATCAATTTCTTTTCATGATAATGCAAAGTACGCTTAAAATAACTGGGCATATTTCGTTAAACTCGATGATTCTCGATAATTGCATAAGTAGTAATAATGGCGCGAAAGTATATAATCGCTGTAGCACCACTAGTTTTTCTACCGAAATATCCGGCACATACACTAATGCAACTCTTCCTGACACCCAGGGAGTTTGAGATGTTCGTCAGCCTCGGACTCACCGCGTAATCCGTATTGACGGCGCCGCTCTTGGTAGCGACGGCCGACGAACGTGAGGTGAAGCACCTGACGGCGAACCTAGCGCCGCCCCTCCCCCACCGCTCCTCCTTCCTGCCCCCCCAATCAGAGGCGATGCCGCGTCATCCTCGCCCGATGAGGATGGACCCCTGGCTGAGCCTCCTTCGGGCGCGTCATAAGCGCCTCGGCCGGCGCGCGTGGCGGGGCGGCGGCCGATGGCGCGCGGAGGAAGATGGATGAGGGGACAGATAAAGTAATGGAGGAAGGCGGATGAACATGGATGGAAAGGAACGAGAAAATAGAAGTAACGAGAACGCAGGAGCGGGAAAAGGGGAGGGGTGAGATTGGAAGAGGGGATAGATAAAGGTACGAGAAGGAAAGGTTAAATGGGTGGAAAGGGAAGGAGAAGTAGGAAAGAAACGAAAAGAAAGGAGCGGGAAATGAAGACATGATGAGAATAGAAACAGGAGGAAAGAGAAAGAAAAAGAGGAAAAGTGGAATGAGATAGCTGAAAGGAAAAGGATAAAAATGGAAAGAACGAAAACATAGGAGGGGAAAGAGGAAGGAGGGAGGCAGAATGGGGGAAGAAGATGGGGAGCTGGAGAAAGGAAGAAAATGAGACAAAGGTGAGGAACGTATAGGAACGAGGGAGGGAATAGAAGAAAGTGGAAAGACAAAGGGTGAGTTAAGAGGTAGGAAAGGGAAGAGGATGGAGGAAAGAGGAAGGGATCCGAGTGGAAGGAGAAGGAGTGACATAGATTGGAACGAGGAAGAAAGGGCAAAATAACATGGTTTTCAACATTGCTAATTCATTTTTGTTGTCAATTTGTTGGGTTGCATGTTCAAAAAACGGCAAGAAATGTAGAAGAATAAGCTTAGAAAAATATATACGTGTTACGATAATACTAGACACTTCAACATTAAAAAAAAATGTTAAAAAAAACGGGATGTCTGACACTTTACAAAACATAGTGATTTATTTACTACCTCACCAGCCGACTTCACTTTCAACCCCATCTTTAGTTTGCTTAGTTTCCAAAGCCGCCAAAGGAGAAAATGGCATGTCAAGGCGCATGTTTAACTGCGAAGATTTTTACCTCGTTATTTGCGGTAGTCCTGTATTATGGTTGTGTCATTTCATCTTTTTATTTCACGTCCATTGCACAATGTTCTGGGTGACATGGCGCACGCATGATATGGCACAAGGCAAGAACACTGTTTTGAATGTCTTCATTTTATATCCATTGCAGTGTTAGCGTATCATCTGTAGTAACGTAGTAGGAAGATGATAGTCATGGGTGTATCAACTGTAGTATCATGTTCCTTCAGTAAATGGTACTGCTGAGAAGAAAAAAACTACTGTTCGACGGCAAACTTTTCTCACAACCATACCTACGTCAATTTAAAATTCAACACACAACTTGTTTTAAACGCATACATTCGTGGAAATTACCTGTCCAGAGACTTGGACCGGCGAAAAAAAAAAAGCTCCAGCCCTTGCAACATTATTTCCATTCGAAAACGAGCGCTCCCTGTATTATCGAAACGTATTGATGCTATTGGCGTTATTGGTATTAACTATTATTTTTTAATATTATGTTGACTAGTTATTTGTTATTGTTTTAATTTTTTGAAGTTTACAGACACGACAACACGGTAGTCATTAGTCATGCAAGAGTTGGTGCTTGATATCTCCCAGGGGATGTGTTACTGACTGTACAACGAATTGCGAGTTTGCTTTCCTCAGGTATTGTCGCGGTGGGAACACCCTTATCAGAGCAAGTTCTAAGCTCCCGATTAGTCCCCTATAACATTGACTGACTATGACAAACAACCGATGAGAGTAACTGCGTTGAAATTCTTATCTATACAGTGACAAAACATGTTCTAGCTAGTGTCTAAATGCACACGGTGGGACTCAGACCAGACCTCTGAATGACCGTTACAGTGCAACAGTAGTTCCATGAGCCATTCAGCGAGTTATTTCGATATACGGTTTTGTAAATCTCTCATTGCAACCTATTTCATTCACAAAGATAAACAATGAAATACAAACCTCAACTAAGCGAACGCAGAAATCGGCTTTGGGGAGCTCAGGGCATTCAAAAGATATCAACTGGCAGTTCTAATCACTTAACTATCACTGCAGTGACGAAAGAGGCTGGGTTTTTCGAGTCCTGACATTGGCAGGATTTTCGACACTAGCTAGATAGCTAAGTCAATTCAGCCGCTGTCTGAAGAAGGAATTCGAGCATCTGGCTGCTGTGATCACTAGTTTCTGTGTTCTCCGATTAACACTAGTACGAATGCCAAAGCAGTAGCCTAACTAAGCTGCCAGTACTAACCGGCCGCAACTGTCCTACCTTTTCCTTATTATATCCTCCTCTTCTTAGTTACACACATTTTTACATACACCACACAGACCACACACTACATCCACCCAGAAAAAAAGGCATGGCCCCACTTTTATAAAGCTACGTACTCATAGCAGTCGACACGACCGGAAACACGAACAATCAATCAATCAAACAACCGACTGCAGACCCGAAATCTCATTCCCCACGCAACGAACCGCCGCCTGGGCCCGAAGGGGGCGAAAGAAAAACAGCAGCCCCGCATGCGCGGGAGCGCTCACTGCAGGCGCAGATCGGAGCGGCCCCCCCCTGCCACCCCAGCGGCGGCGGCGGCGGCGGCGTGTTAATTACGCCCGGCGATGTCGTTAGGCGTAATGGGGAGCGAGAGGCGCCGCGCGTCGCCGCCGAGCAGTCGCCCTACAAAGGTAATTAAAGCCCCTTTAGACAGCGAACGCCGCGCCCGGGACGGCGTCGCCCATCCGGGACTCGCGCCCGCCAGACGCCCGCGCCGTCAAAATGGAGAGGTCGCGTGGAGAGCAGCCTGTTGGAATAAATATAATAACAAAAAAATAGATTTTAGGTTGTATTATTACGTCAAGTATGCATTACTTTTCCAAACGTTACGCTATCAGCTGCGTAACTGACAACTGTTTCAGTACTTAATGATTCTTACGCCGAGGTGCGAATCGTGTCGATTAAATGTTGTCATTCAGAATCTCAACACAGAAAGGTGATGGGCATGACTTTCTAGATGCAGTTTATGCAAATGCTCTCCTACTCATCTAAGCAATACTTCGCTGCCTCATCAATAATTCGATAGGTCTGAAAATTGATAATCAATTTAAACTGTTCGCGGTCAAGATGTTTTATACAAAAGCAATTGCAAATAATCATTAAGAATGACACGAATTTGCAAATTTTTACAAATAAAAGATGTACGGCAAATAATGTTCTAAGTGCAGTTTTGGTTCGGTTTGTAGGCACAGCGCCCCTGTTCTTTGGCACAGCGCCCGAGTTGAGGATGGGAATTCACATGGTCGAAATTATTTCCTCAAGACTCGCTTAATTATTTGGGCTATTTATTGTATTACCTATAGTTAAAGGTGTTAACGGATTACACATCAAGACTTTGCATTTCGCGAGATGTAAACGGTATTGACAATGGTTTTGATAATCACGATAACAATGAGTTTCGGATTAACCTGCTTAAAAATCATGACTACCGATGTGAATAATTGATCGTGAAGAATATGTATTTACAGGATAACAATTAGAGGTAAAAATTTAAAGCATTACTTGTATGATAGTAATATACAAATGAACGTTTAAGCCAATTATTTAACTAAAATTATAATTTTGCTATAATGAGCTGTGTAGCTATCTTCAATGACCCTAACTGTTTAACATGTATCATACACATCATTTGCGGTCGTGAGATAAAAGTTCTTAAGTAGACAGATTTAGGGTAGAACTTACCAACTTTTCCCTTTAAAATTTCAGAAATGTTTAATGGTTTTATTATGATCTCTTATGTTGTGAGATATTACAATGAAACTTCACGGTGCGTTTTATTTCATTAGTCCTAACCATTGAACACTATGGCCGGTTATTTTATCATAAGTAATAACACAGCACTTTGAGTGATATTTATTGTGACTATTTCACAAATTAAGACATTGCATGAATCGAATGGATAATTAAAATTACAAGAATTACGAAAGAGAGAGACATTACTCAAAATCGCTACCGGTATATGTGAAACTTTCCGCTCACAGTTACCATGGCCTCCCGCAATAGCTCATAATCGAGTAAACTATGAATAACAGAATAATGCAGAAAATGATTTCCATTATGTTTCGATTTTATGAAAATAAAACTTTTAAAAAATTTATAACAAAGCTACTTCCAAGAACACTCATAATTTTTTTTAATGTTCTAGGAAGTTGAGTTTGTCAGGTCTTGGTATTCAATGGGAGTATTTGAAATAGAAGATGTACAATTAGCAGCGGGATTTGTCAATTTCGAATGGATTGAGCACCAGTGTGTACATATATAAGTATTTTTCTGTATACTTTTGATTGTATCGTTACACATAGCTTTGATAGCACATTATTTGTACCTATCTACGTTTTGCATACTAATTGCCCACAATAACTGTTTTTCTTCATTTGTAGTTTGTGCTACCCATATTTATTTTATATCTTCACAAATTTCTTGAAATTGCTTCCACACGCTTTCTCTGTTTCTTTTGCTGTTTTTCGGCACTGAATTTTCAACAATTGGTTATATTTCAGAGTTTTAAACTTCACCAATACATCACATTTCAACATTATGTTGATGCTGACAAGCTATTATGGACTAAAAATAATTGTTCTCTTATTTTCAAAAGGTAAAAAAGTAATTACAGCGGAGAGAAACAGGTAAACAAAGTGATAATTTTATGGCGATAGACATCTGGGATTAGTTAAATTTCAATATATTCTTGCTTAGCATTGGTTACTTACTTCACAGACACACATGAGTGAAATGCTCTCAACAATCGCTTATACAGAGCAATGTTTTTAACAACCAAACTAACTGTATATTTTGCAAGTTTTCTTTGTATAAATAGTAATACGTACTTTTTATTCGAGGTAAAACTATTGTTTCTGTTACAACTGTTGAATAATAAAGCTGGTCTAGTTTTAGCCGTAATTAATGGCCAAACTGTGTGTGCAATAAAGTATGCAAACGGAACACTTTTTTTGCGCATTGGGAACTTCATTTAAGTACGACGAGTATTGTGGACATAAATGTACAGATCTCGCGATGCAAGCAGAACTGTATTTGACAACGTTGTTAACATCGAACAAGGCAAAGTGTGGGAGCAGTAATAATGCGGGCGTAAATAAAGAGACAAACGAGGCAGAATAAGATTGCTCTGGAAATGAATGAGTTTGTATGGGAGTAAGACTTCTTAATGTTCATTACTAATTAATCTGTAGTTTGTAGGGTTGGCAGGAAGTTGAGGAGTGTCGTTTCAAACGATCTTATTTCAAACTTTAATCCAATAACTACCATATTTTGAAATTGAACAAAAATTGTTTTATTGACATGTTTTATTTTCTAGAAATGTATTGTGCATAATATTTTTAAACACTGCGAAAATATTATCTGTAAATGAAATAAAATATTTCTTAGAATGGACCTTTGTTGGAGAGAAATCATTGTACTTGGCATATAAAAAACCGGAACATAAAATGGAATTTAGATTTTGTTTTTAATATACTAAAATTGCTATTCAATCATATTTTCGAAACAGTTAATGCATTTTTTACATTTGTTTTATACAATTCACTTACAGTTTTATACAGTTCAATTACTTTTTGCTGGATAGACTTTGACATAATAAGAATTACATTTCTCCGATTTTCTGGTGGTGCACTTTTGAGAGAGGTTAGTGAGAGTAGTCCACTTTTTTTCGAGAAATTCCACAAGTACATTTTCACCGTAGTAGGCAAATGCACTATCTTCATGAATTAAATTGGCAAATAAAGGAATGTGGATTCCCCCTGAACTTCGAATTATATTTGGTTTTACTGTTATAAATTAAATAGATAGTGTTGACCTTTGTCTGCGTTCGGATCAGCGGTTACCTGCTTCTAAGGTATGTCTCTTTGTGTTCATGAGTAGTGTATTATCCATTTTATTTCCTCACGTATACCTTTGAAACTATTCTCTTCTCTTCAATGAGACCATTTTAGTTACCTCAGATCTAGCATTGCCATTGTCTCTGCTGCGATTCTGACCGGGAGGTCCTAGGTTCAAGTTCCGAAGGTGGCAGGATTTTTGACACTAGCTACACAGCTAGGTCGAATTCAGCTGCTGTCTGCAGGAGAATTCTAGCGTCTTGCTGCTCTGATTTGTAGTTTCACGATCAATGAAAGGCGAATGATGAATCATGTCAATTAACAAATGGAATCCAGACCGAATGCGATCTTTCCTTGTCTAATCTACTCCCCTATTACAAACACTTACTCTTCCATGCGCTTCAATATGACACCTTTTGTGAGACTAATTGGGAGTATAGTTGTTTTGATTGGGGTGGTAGTGCTCGCAAGGGCAATTTCCCGGAAGCCGACGAGTAGGTCAGAGGCAGGTCTCACTATCTATCCGAGAAGGAACACCGCCATCTTTGGGCATAAATGTTAACTATACTAATGGTACTAAGTAATTGGCGTTCCAGGAAATAATAATCAGTATTCAGTCAAGTCATGGTCCTTGCTAAATCTCCATTTAAGTTCGGAAATATGTTCGTTTTGTTGCGGGTGTTGAATTATTTTTCCGATGTGCATATTTGAGGAAATAAGTCAATTTGGGACGAACACCAATTTACAATATGACTTTAATAGGCAATTAGACGATATGACACATATTGTTGAAATGACCTATACATGAGTGCATCAAATGATGAATTCAGTGAAAAAAATTGAAAAGCGGAAATGAATCGTTTAGATCTGACACTTCTCGTGTATGATAGTGTGCAATGTGAAAGTATCCGTGTAATAATTGTCGTTTTCAATGAGGGTCGCTATTTGAGCAGCAATAACGAAAATACAAACGGAAAAATGCACAAAACGATACCTAGGACTCTCCCGGAAGAGTTAGCTTCGAAGGACGTTTTGGTAGCTGCTATATGAAGACCAATTTCTTATGGCGTGGCCGCCTCCGACGGCAGTCTAGTTTGCTTTTGCGACCCAGGTACGGAAGACGTGGAAAACTCGTTGGAAAACAGCATGCGAGGTGAGGTCGATGGGTATGAATATTACATGGCCTCCGAATTCTGTTACCCAGCATGAACATCGAGCTGTTATGATAACGGCGCGGAAACACGAATTGGCGAGAAAGTGGATGTGTGGGTTATCGAGCCGTCTGTTTCCTTCGCCATCCTTGCTTACCCTTCGTCGTGGCGTTGGAATGAAATGGAGAAAGACATTTTTATTTTGTTCCGTTTTGCCTCTCAAGTATTTGCTATCTATTTCTGTAAATGAAACAATAAGGATACCCTTTGATGTGTTGTAGATCTTATCAACTCTTGATCGTGTTTATTAACTCTTTATTTCTCACCTTTCTCTTAAATTTATTGGTTTCTTTCGTTTGTATAGTTTTTGTGTAACGTAATTTTTATACTTCTTTTCTCATTAGATTTTCTCTAACATTCATAGTTTTCTATTGTATTTTCTCTTAGACTTTTTTGTCCT
>BOPP01000021.1:4056340-4072533 GCA_017312745.1 Gryllus bimaculatus
TTAGTTTATACTTGAATGAATAAAGAAAGGGAATACAATACATGGAGGAATAAAATAAAGTAACTGCAATGTGCCTCTGGTAGAAACACGTGACTTCTGTAAATTTTTGTTTTAAAATGATTTACTTAACTAAATTTAAATGAGTAAAATTAACAACTTATTATTGTGAATGATATGTGAATGCTATTCGTAGATATGATATTTAAGAATAACCCCTTTGAGCACTGTTACTGGGCTAAATGTTTCACATTTTCCCCGAAAACAATTATATTTCTAAAAGATGATTTAAAATTTTAAAAAATGGTCACTTAATGACAAGTACACTCTCTTCTGAATACGGCCACCGCAAGGCGCTGAACACACTGGAATTCTTTCAGAACTATCCGCACACTAGCAAAAATTGACTCGTTCATTGCAGTGCAACATAAAACTTAGTGATGTTGATCGCGGATCTCGTAGACTTTCGTAAGGGACAGACATTCTTTTTGTTTACTATCAGCTGTTCACACGCTTCGAATCATCGCATCGGCGAAGACATGCTCTTCCGTTCGTGGAATTATCGATGATATTAGGCTACCAGAAATCTGAGAAGGTGACGACCCGTCCGCTTCCCAAATTAGTCGCCAGAAAGTAACCAACTGCGAAAAAACCCTCAAAACATGAAATCCATTCTCAGTAAAAAACTATAAAAACCGATGTTTTTAGATTTTATTTGGCATTTGTTGCTTTGTGTCTAAGTTCAGACCCCTAGTGACATGGAGAACGAATTTCCACAAAATTGCAATGAGGTTGAATTTATATGCAGCAGTTCACAATTTTCCAGGCATTGGTTCTATCACTCTGCCAGTGATGCGATTTCATCGATGTTTGTCGATCAATCTTGTTTCCTGTGACATCAGGATTATTTAATCAACTTCTCTCTCTGGTGGGTTTTGCCTTTCAATGTTCGCATTGCAACCATTTCGCGCTCACTCACACCATGTGATCATGGGGAGGTGATCCGTATCAGACTAAAATAAAGCATGTTTTTGTAAATAAACTTGCAAAGATGTACGCGGTGATTTTCTTTGCACTGTTGAATATTTTACGTGCGTACTGTTGTATCGTTTGTTTAGTACTCGAAAGTTAATAAGGATTCTCTATTTTCAAGTTTCTTTCTGAACAGACATTATTTTGTGTTCTTCATTTGCCACTAGCCAGGGATAAAAAAGGATTTTGTACTTATTATTTAACATCATGAAACAATTACATCAAAGGGGAAAATTGATTCATTAATATTTCCAGGAAAGTTAAAAAATATTCTGTTATCTTACCACTCCTTCTTTCACGAATATTCTGTTGAGTATTAATTCTTTAATTAATCCAGCAGAAAATTAATGAGGTCCTCTGCAGAATCATGTTACTTGTGAGCAAATAAAAACATCAAGATCTTCGCTGAACAAATATATGTAAACATACACTGTGTTGATACTAAAGCTTTTGTTCAAATATCACCATTGTTACTTACCTACACCAAAAGACAAAATCCAAATGATTTTATCTATAAGAAATAAGTGTATTTCAGAATTAGTATACTGTTGGTTCCTATGGTTCCTATTTGTATCCTATGGTTCAGCATCAATTAACAATTGTATTTCCTAAAATCAAATTTGTGAACTTGTACTGTTAACTGTTATATTGTTACATTTTTAATCAAATCACATCTATTGAACTTCTCCGCAACTATCGTACCAATTACCATCAACAAGAGGACTACCAACGTCAATATTATCAGCTCTATTTCCGTAATCACTTTCATCACTGTCGAATAATCCCAACAGGTATCACAGCAACAACTACCACCAGAACATCCACAGCTAGATCTTTACCACTACGACCACTACCGCAAAATTAATTATTTGATTGATTATTGGTGATTCCGGGCGCCCATTTCGAAGGTCATTAGTCGCGTAAGTATAGTGCGTTAGTAGTGTAAGTGTACTGTGTTTACCTCGGGACGTATCGGTAATCTGGCCCCACAGGACTGCGAGATCCGGCGCCGACCTAGTGGCTAGCTGCGTTTTCTCCAACCTGCTATCTCCCACCAGCGAGCTACCGCCACAGAAAGGACAGGCTCTAAGTTTCCGATTGGTCTCCCGACACGTTTTCCCGAAATGTGCGGTAGTGAAATGCATGTGTATGTGTGTGTGTGTGTGTGTAAATAAAGGATAGGGATATGACAAGGAATAGGAAGGAAACATCCCGCGCTCTCCGTAGTATTACCACCACTAACGTTATTACCACCATTACCACCACTACCACCGTTACCACCACTACTACCATTTCCACCAATGGTGCCATTATCATCACTACCAACAATGCAACTATTATCACCATGACCACTACTACCGCCATAACCACCACTACCTCCATGACCACCACTACCACCAAGGTCACTATTACTACCTCCACCACAACACTAACCGGCAATTTCTGAAATATTTATAATGTTCATTTAAAATATTTATTGATGAAAGAAACCAAATCGTTGGCGTGGGCATTATTCCGGTCGCACCAGTAGGGCTCGCCTCCTTCCCCACTGGCTTCGGCCACTCTGCTGGTGACCGCGCGCCCGCGATATCGCCGCTTATTGTATTAACGCCCGTGTTCCATGCATGCACGAGGTTTCAATTCTGCTTCGCTAATGTTTGGGCTGTTAACGTATAAATCGATCCATTTCAACGCGTCCGGTTGCGGCTACTACCGAAGAGGGGGACGCGAGATGGTGGAGGCAGGTGGGTGGGAACTTGTCCCGGGCGTTGTATGCCTTTCCCTCTCTACCACCTGCCCTCTCTCCCTCCCTCTCTCCACCTTGCCCTCTCCCCTCCCTCTTGCACGCGTTTCCCATCCTCCTGCTCACCTTCCTTCCTTCCTGCTCTCTGTCCCCAGCTCTCCTGCCCTTTCTCCAGTCATCCTGACCCTTCTCTCTCCATCCATACTGCGACAACTCACTTTCTCCTGCTTTCTTCCCTACTGCCTCTCTTTATTCCATATTTCTCTTCCATACTTCACGGCTGGCATACTTATCACCTCTGCCTTTCCCTAATTCCCCCTCCCTTCTTCCCTACTGCCATTATCTCCTCACTGCTGGCATTTTTATCCCTATCCCTCCTGCTCTCTCTCCCTCCTTTCCCCATCCTATCCCCAATCCATCTCTCACTTACTCCTTGTTTCCCTTCATCCCTTACTCTCCTCTTGTCATCACTCCCTCATACCTATCCTTTGTCTCTCCTACCGGCCTCCCCCCTCCCTCCCACTCGGTCGGTCGGTCCGCTGGCTCGCCTCGCCTCGCCTCGCTCGCGGCGGTGTCAGCGGCGGCGGCGGAATACATGAATAAGAAGTATAATGATAGCCTCGGGTGATGATAGAGTTGGAACCGAGGAGATTGGCCCTCCATCGACCAGTGGCGCTTTCCGCACGCGAATTTATCCATCATTCAGCAGAGAATCAGCGAACGCGGAGGTCGGCTGGCTCCCGATACCTCGCCTCGCCTCGCCTCGCCTCGCGTTTCTTTCCCTTCTCTCAATTTATTTCATTTTCATCCTTCTGTTTTATCAGACCTTTTTTATTTTCCTGTTCCTTTTCTCTGATCTGTCCCACGCACCTTTCCAAAGAAATATAAATTACACTCAAGTGCACAATATTAGTAGTACATTATACAGCAAAGAAGTATAATTTCACACAAGCTAGTCTTGCTTACATCGAAGTTTCAATCTTTTAATACTATATTCGGCGATAAAACCTTATTATACCAAAAGAAGTGTATAAATTTAACATCTACAGCTGAAGCCATCCAATTGATTACCTCATGGAAACATAAAAGTAATGAGGCAAATCTTTCGCCTTTTATCAATTAAATAATGTAACACGAAAACACAGAAACGTTTCTATGAAATTAATTCTTTCAATGCAAATACGTTACCACAAATTCAACATGTGAGTATTGTCTCTCAAGGTCCGGGATATGAAATATATTCAAACTATGCACGTAACTGTGGTGTCACAACGTAATGTCCATTTTAAGTGTGTCTGTATTATAGGTACATGTAACCTTTCCGACTACAAAATAGATCGTATCATTTTATTGAACGTAGGTACATTGTAACATTAAGTTTAAATAAATGAAGATTCCCTCCCGTTCCATCCATATCAATCAACAGTGAGAAGAAGAATAAGAATTTTTAACTCCCATCTAGTGGTGTTACCATTCTTTTGCGTACTGAAAGCTCGTCAAACAATGCTTAGAGAATTCGAGATTGCAATTTCGAAAAAAAAACATTTAACAACTGTTACTACTAAAGTAGGCCAGCAATAAGTGTTTTTCTGTAAAAAAAAAAATTGCTGCTTTTTACCAGCAAAATTACAATACTTTCTCTACACTACTTAAATAGTATGGGAGAAAGTAAAATTATTTCATGAAAATCTTTTTTGATAGAGATATTACACAAGAATCCTGTGATTTTATTTCTTGTGTATTTTTAAACTAATCAAATATTTAAATCTCTTTGATTTAAAGGTCTTTTTGTCATTCTTATCAAATTACACTTTTAAATCACTGAATAATTAGCAATTTGAGTTAATAAATTATATTTTTTGTTGCAGGTAAGGACTTTTCTCTCCCTATTCGTCGTCTATATCAAGGTTTGTAAGTATTTAAAAAGTATGGCTTTTTATATAAAAATAAAATTCGTTGAAACATTTTAATCTGTAGACAATAATATTTCAAAATTAAATGAAAT
Organism: Gryllus bimaculatus; assembly: GCA_017312745.1. Lineage (NCBI taxonomy): Eukaryota > Metazoa > Arthropoda > Insecta > Orthoptera > Gryllidae > Gryllus > Gryllus bimaculatus. The sequence goes on from BOPP01000021.1 coordinate 4,061,119, forward strand.
ATTATATGAATATCTATGTTATGTTCTTTGAAATGAAAACTTGTTGCTATCCTCATGTTTGCTTCTCATTCTTAAGTATATTCTGTTCGTGAAATGTGATTTTCCCGCTTTTCAAGTGGACAGAAGAATGTCGTTTTTTTGTGTGCCATCAATGCTGGATTGTTTATTCTGGGCTCGTCAACGGCTGAGATCATTAGTCCCGAAAGTGTAGTGCATGCTTTTAATCGCTGGAAGGGACGGTAATTTCTCCCGCTGGCTGGTAAGATCCGGCTCTGACCTACCTCCGCTTGAGGAGGTTCCCCAATTATCTCCCACCAGCATGTCACCTCGCCAGCCGGGACAAACTCTAAGCTCACGACTGTTCTCTGAAGAGACCTTCATGTGTAGTAGAGTAGTGCATGTAAGTGAAAGTGTGTATAAATGAGGGGTGAGAATAGGCCAGGAAAGAAAAACGAAAGATCGCGCTCGGTCCGTGCCACGTTTGTTAAGGTACTGCTTCAGGATTCGCCTGGTATCGATCGGAGAAACCACGGAGAACTATCGATCAAGAGCCAGACCACACGCTAAAATTATCGTTCAGGCAGCGGCTGAATTCGACATCTCTCCTCCCTCTCCCTCTCCTCTCTCTCTCTCTCCCTCTCCCTCTCCCTCTCCCTTCCTCTCGCTTCCCCCTTCTCTTCGCTCTGCCTCTCCCGTCTCTTCCGGTCTCCTTGTTCTTTGTCTCTCTGTCTGTCTGTCTGTTGTCTTTGTCTCTCTCTCCCTCTCTCTGTCTTCTGCCCTCTCCGGCATCGAACGCCTAGGATCTCCCGGTCAGAGGCATTGCAGTGACATCAATTGATGCCCTGAGCGACCTAAGTCGGTCGTCTGCCTTCAAACTGTGTATACCTTTTTGAAGCACTCACATCCTGCAGTGCCATCAACAAACATAGTAGGGAAAAAGAGAATTGTCCGGAAGAATGATAATGTACATAAATGCGAAATAAACACATTTTTTATTGCAGAATTTTCTTACATTGTGGACCACCGCTCTTCAAGGTGTGTTGTAATAACACCTACCAAGCCAGCTTTACATTAGCATAATTGAGTGTAAGGTAACTCTCTCTCTCTCTCTCTCTCTCTCTGTAAAGCTCATTATAACTTTATGCTGTCATAAATGGTGAGATGGAGAATACTGCTTGTAGAGTGGAAATAATATTGTTCAGTAAGGCGAGGAAATGGGTTTTTACGAGTGTTTGAATGTGCCCCAGAGAAATCTGGATTGCATTCTTGAATATTGTGTATAGTATCTTCTAAGAGGGGATATTATGTGCCGCTTGAGAAGACTATTTTGTTTGTAAAATTTATTTAAAATATGAGAGATAAACATTGGGAATTTAAAAGTAAAACGAGTACATCGTCACTAATTAATAAAAATAAGTAAGTTTTTTTGTTGAAGAAATAAAAATATTATTCGAAAACATCCGAAAAGGTTTCAGTACAGTAGAGTTAGCACGTCTGTACATGAGGCATGCATACGGTGGACTCAATTGAACAAGAAAGTTTTATATAAAAGTAACCTATGATTAGAATTCAGGACAGATTTTCTGTTTATTAGCGGGTGTAATTGAAAAGCAATGCCAGAGGTTTCTCTTTCAACATTTACTGATTTTGTGGTCTTTCCGCGCAAATGTAGTGTGTCTTTCCATATAAATAAAACCATGTCTTTTCTGAAAAACTAATTAAACATTCTATGATTCTTATAAAACACAACTGTTATCTACATCGATGTAGAAAAATTAAATTGCGTAGTGTATATATGTAGACATACCTGTAAGGGAAGATCGGAGTTTCTATAAAACTATTATGCATAACGACGAGTTATAATGTTTTTATAAACATTCGGAAATCGCTGAAAGACGGAAGTATCATATACATGTTCAAGAGAGGTTCTAAAAATGTCTAAATGATGAAACAGTACCTTCCTATCGACACAAAGGTAGAGAGGGAAAATCTTCTCTGGTATTGTTGTCCTCTCTCGTCCTAATTCACATGCATCTCTTAATAAAATGTAACGGGAAAAGTAAAATTAAAGAAGAGAAACGCGAACGAGTGAGACGAGAGGTAGGGAGTGGCAGAGAATTTGTGAGTGTGTAGAGAGAGGGGAAGAGAGAGAGAGAGGTAGTGAGAGATACAGATTGAGGGATGGAGAGATAGAGAGATAGTGATAGAGAGAGAGACACACACACACAGACAGACAAAGAGAGACAGAAAGAAAGAGACAAAGAGAGACAAAAAGAGACAGAGAAACAAAGCGAGACAAAAAGAGACAGAGGCAAAGAGAGACAGAGAGAGGTAATGGAAAGAAATAATACACACAAGTAAGACCAAAGATTTGAAGAATATTATACGAACCTTATATTTATTACGTTGCTTGTTAATAAAATTTTACATTCATGCCAACACGTCATTTGAAAAAATTTCTTATAATGTGTGATCCCACGACTCCACGAAACGTTTTGTTTCATCACCCTCGTTTTTTGTGGTTATTGTTTTGTTGTTTTTTTTCGAAATAAAAGTGGCACAACGGCGGCGTTTCCGGTGGAGGCGGGCGGGTGCCGACGCAAAAGGCCCCGAAGGTGGCGGGGGCGAAGCGGGGCCTCGGACGGCGGGCGCGGGGCGGCGCGGCGCGAAAAGTGGAGGCGGGGCGGCGGCAGCTGCAGCCCAAGCGCCGGCGGGGCCGTAAAATATGGTATCGACCTGGGCGCTGCGGCGCGGCAGGCGTTCCGCAGGGCGAGCCAGCTAGGCGGCGACGGTGGGGATGGAGAGCGCGGGGGAGGAAGAGGGAAAGCGCAGAAAGCGGTGGAGGAAGGCGAAATGAAGGTGACGGTAGCGTAGGATGATGTGTCGATGGATGAGGTGGGTAATAAGAATGGGAGGTGGCGATAGACAGGTGAAGGAAGGGGATGTAGAGAAAGATGTGGAGGGAATTTTAGGGTGGGGTTACCGCCTGAACGTGTTCAGGCTGGTATTTATTTGTTATTTTATACGTTGTTGGCTTCTTTACCTTTGTTAATTGGTTTATTAAATTTTTATAAGATGAATGGAACTGTAGAGAAAGATGTGGAGGGAGGCGATGGTGGCGGACGAGGGAGTGGGAAAGGTGATGGTGAGATTGGGCCGTTGTGTAGGAAGGAATGGAAAGGGATGAGAAATGGGCGGTGGAAATGGCGGTGGAAATGGGTGGGGAAGAAATTTGACGAAGAGGGTGGAGGTGCCGGCAGCCTACGATGGAGTGGTGATGGACGAATTATATTGCTGGCAAGGGTGGTAAATAAGGGTGTTGTAGAAGGTGTGTAATGGCGATGGGAGGTGGAGATGATGTCCGCAGTGGTGGTGGACGAGGTGTTGCCAACGGCGAAGGAGGAGGAGGAGACAACGTCGTCAGTGAGAGTTGGGGTGGTGATTGTTACGATGACAGCGACGATGACGGTGGTGGACGCTGTGACGGGCAACTGCAGAGGGATCGAATAGGAGCGATACCGGAGGCTGGCGCATGGGTGCGAGGGCGACGGGAGAGGAACTACAACTGTGGTAGCGGCAGGGTCGCCAAGAGGAGGGGCAGCGAGGCGACCGGGGCGTTGGGGAAAGGCGTGCAGCGCGACGCGCGTTCGAGAGGCCGCGCGGAGGGCTGGGGAGCGCGGAGCGCGCGGAAATTGTTTAGGGGGCGAAGGGCGCCCGGGACAATTATTGTTTTCCAGGGAACCGCCATGCGGTATGCGAGCGCCGCCGCGGCGCCGCGATCGCTGTAATTGGCTGGCGGGCTGATTGAGTTGCGGTGGCGGCGGTGAGGTTTCGGCGAAACGCAGCCGCTCTTTGCAGGCGGACACTCAGAGGAGTAATGGTGACAAGTGCTTGATGTTTGGACAGATGTGATATCTGAAAGCGCGCGACTTCTTTCTCAAAACGATATTCTCTTGGATTTATTTTCGAGTAAAAAATTTAGCCTTTGAATGGAATTCGTAAGAATCTGGAAAATATGAATTTCTCTTACTATTTGACCTTAGTGTGAGTGAAACGAAGAAATAGATTTATCTGACGAATAGTGATTTTTATTTGGAAAATATATTTAAAGGAAGAGTGTCAGTATATCTTAAATGGTGATAACGTGCGATTTCGACAATATAACAACGTGCGATTTAATTTTCAAACACTTCTTATATTATTGTATTTCTCTCTTTCTTTCTTTCTTTATGTGTGTTCTTTAGTGTAATGTAATGCACTTATAATTCCCTTTCCCCCACTTCATATAAAAAATGTTTTGAAATAAAATATATTTGTTTTCTGTTCTTTTTGATTTACGTTAAATTTTCTTAATTTCGTTACCATTTATAGGTATAACTTTCAATCCATTATGTGTAAAGAAAATACGTGTAATGTTTTGAAAGATTGTAGTCCTAAATTTCATAACTAATTCTATCTTTAATTTGTTGAAAAGTAATAAGTTACTAGATAATGCGTCCGTCGAGGAAACAGCACGTAATAAAAGAAATACCTTTTTATTCTACCCCGAACAGTATTTTCGTTGTCGTGATCTCTAATACCCCTAGCCTAGCAGCAATTGTCATCCTCTCCCTAAGCCAGCGCAATTCTCTTTTGAGCACTGGGGGGGGGGGTCCTATTTCTGGTCGCCTTGGGGCGGTGGGTCGGATCGCATGCAGCGGCTAGCGGAAGCTCCTGCTCGCCAGTGCAGACGGGCCGGGCAGCGCGCGGGCCTCGGGTAATTGATATGCACGTGAGTTGGGAGGCGGCGGAGGCTGGCGTGGTGAATGAGGAGGCCACAATGGAAGTGGAGGCAGAGGCGTGGCGGAGGAGGAGGAGGTGGTTGAAGCGTTGGCGGAGGCATTATGGATATGGAGGTAGGAAAGTGGGTATGGTGGTGGGGGAACGTTGGATGAAAAAAGCGTGTTGAAGTTGGAGTTAGAGGCGAAGGCGTGGTGAAGCTAGAGCCGCAAGTGGAGGGAGCGGGCGATGAAGAATGAGGCCGGGGCGATGGAGGTGGTTGCGGGGTGGGTGGACAAGGATGAAGAGAAAACCGGTGAGGGGAGAACCGCGTGAGAAGGGGAGGGTGGCGGTACTGTGGGGCGGGAGCGAGCGAGCGGCGGCGTGGCGGCGCGAGAACGTCATGTGGCATGCGGAGGCCTGTCCCAGGCCGTGTTCCTGGCGCGCTCGCTTCGAAGGCCCTGCGGGCGGAGAAAAGGTGGAGGGGCGGGCCGAAGGAGAATTTACCTCGGATATTAAAGGAGGGGGATCCGAAGTGTCGCGCAAGAAAGTGTAAGGTGAGTTAGAGATCTGGGAGAGAAAATTCCCCTTCATGAAATTGCAGAGGAAGCGAGGGAGGGCGAGTCGTGGACGTGTGTAAGCTGATGGTTTTTGTCAAGAAAGTGAGTTGTTGCAGGATGGAGTGTTTAGAGTCTGGAGGAGATACCCTAGAGAACCGAAGCCAGAAATCAAAGGTCAATAGGGCGAAAACGTGAAGTTCAACCATTGAGAGTTTAGGAGAACAAGAAGGGTGAACAGTATGAGTGAGTGAGCGTCAAGGGAGCAAGGAATGCCATTCAAATATAAATTGCAATTAACTGTGCCACTAAGATAATCGTGACGATCAGCAAAGACAAAGTTCGCAAATTATGCAGTGAATATAACGGAAACATTTAAAAACTACATTAATAAAAGAGAAACCCATCGGAAACACGTTCATTAGAATAATCATTTAACTTGCGAAAGACACGATTTAAACATTATCTCACAGCAAATAATACAATTTATAATAATATTCGACATTAAGACATACAAGCAGATCAGAAACATGTTGATATCAAGAGTGACATTTGAGTTGGGAATCCGTACTATCTGAAGTTCCCAGGTAGTGTTCAACAGTGGTGACAAACAAATACGACGAAAACCGTAAAACACTGAATGTTGAACACAAAAATTAAATGTAGAAGGTCGAAAAACGTTCCAATATTGTTAGTTACTAGCGGGCTGTCCGTAAGAGAGGTAAGAAAATTTGCATATATTCTAAAAAAAGAAATTAATACGTTCGGACCGAAAGTCAGTGTGAATTTGTGAGAAATCGTGTAATTTACTTTCCAACGATATTATGTGGAATCTGTTTGTAGTGAGATTAAAGTAAGCTATACTCTTCAATATTACTAATTTACATTGCGCGCAGATATTGAAAGAAAACTAGATGTCTTCCGGACACGTGATTTATTCGATTTGATATTCTTGTAATATGAAAAACTATTAGACTGTATTTGTACACTAAGATATGTTATACTAACATGCGAAAAATTACTTTTGTTAAAATATTGAATTTATTGTAGTGTTATTCAAGATCTTTTTATTTGTTTTTATTGATAAGGTGCTTGGTAGTTTTTGGAACACCATTTTGTGTGGCTTGGTTCAGCATCATTGCTGCTGCAGACTATAGACCTGCTGTAAATATTGATTGAGACTTTAAATTTAAAACATCAGATGTGTTTGTGAAGGAAGTATTCATTTTACTTGAGATTTGCCTTTAGAGAAAACAAAACGACTCGAATCGTTTCTGGTGTTTGGTTTATCTTCATGAGTTGGTCGCTTACGATCACGTGCAACTTCTAGCCTTGACATTTAGCAGTATTACATTATACCCTATGAAAGAATGTTTATCAATTTCTCCGAACATGTGTGTGGAGAGCGCTTTCTCTTTTTCTCTAAGAAGCCTGGTTTTGTGTTGAATTTTTTGTTATTTATAATTAAACTTATTTAGTTAATCATATTGCCGAACAATTGTATCATAGATTGGTATTACATGAACAAAATAACATTCTCGAGGTCGACGAAAGCAACCGTGTTGAACGCCTGAACAGGAGCCATGGGAAAGGAGAAACAGTTCACTGTAACGCCACCAGGCTGTCTTCCGGAGCTCTCTCTTCGTCACGCGACTCTCGCGCCTTATCCAATTCCGCCCCTCCCTCGTTTCCTTAATTATAATCCGCTATCATAAAGCAATAAAGGCAGCATCAAAGACGTTGAATCGTTTAATTGGAGGCGGCAAATTATTTTACGATGATTACTCTGGCAGCCTTCGACGCGATCTGTCGTCGTTGGACGGAAGACAGACTTCAGGCTGGGTATGGAGACGATGGTAGTTGAGTGGAAAAAGACGGCAATTAAACAGAATGATAACAGCTAAAGTAATAGAAAATAAATGGCTTTTGAATGTGTTAATGACAAGCGAATACAGTACCGTATTTCGTGATCGTTATATTATTGGTTTATTATTATAGCTATGGTGTCGTAGTATGGTGTTGGTGTCGGCAGAGTAAGAGTTGAAAGATTGCAAATTTTCATTATTCGGATGACTAGAGAATAAAATTTGGATTTTTTGTAGTTAATTGAGCAAGAGTGACGAAGTTTATTATTGTATTTAAAAGTGTATGATCGTTTACAGACTGCCTGGTTCTTTAGGAACGCCATCAGACATCACGTCCTTTAAAGATGATCGGATACCCACATTCAGCGAGTTGGCTTTCCACTGCTGGTTTCTTGACTTGTTTCGTCTTTTTTTTGATCCTGTTTTCTTCTTCTTCTTTGTTATCAACCTACCAAACATCTTTCTTCGCGTGATTTTTTAGCGCCAGTCCTGTTATTTACATTTTATACATTCTTCTCCATTTTCTTATTTATTGGTTCCTTATATCACCTTCGATTAAAACGTTTATTCAGAGACGTGGGATTTGTTTGTTTTGCCATTTTTGACACTTTCAAGATTTTGAGGGTGAAGTCAATCCTTTTTCTGTATATGCGTGTATGCTGTTAGAACGAGTTTTACGCATGTAATTAAATAACCAATTCATTTTTCTTTTGTTCTTTCTAAGAAATGTGAGGTACTATAATTTTGGAAGTAGAGTAAACTTATTGGGAGTTGTAAATTAATTTTCAAAATGATTCAATTGTTTGTGTGCAATTTGAAGATCTTCGAGAGGCGCTGCATCCGTGGGCGGCAGGGCAGGCACGCAGGCGGTGTGGTAGTGGGGGGCGGCTTTCTCTTTACCCCCTCAGGCACGTGCGCGGTTGCTGCTTAAAGTTAGGAGGCGGGCGTACCAAAAAAAGAGCGCGGTTAACGAAATTACGAATCGTTCAAAGTTTCGATACGCGGGCGTTCCGCCTCCACCTATTCCTCCCCCCCTCTGCTTAAAAAACCATTAGCCCGTATTGGATGGACTAACGACAGGCTCCGTGTTAATGAATTTTATATAGCGCGAAGTTAAGTAATGAGTGAAACGCATTAATACATTGGATATTGAACATTTTCGCTCCTCTCAGTCTCTCTTGCCGTGGTGTTGCCAGGATCCACTTTTTTTCGCGCTGCGGAGAGAGTTTGAAATACTATCCTGGCACATTTTATCAATGGTGAATACTTGCGCAATAATTCGTACGAAAATCGAAGAGTTGTGGGAAGTGAAATGAGGAAAGGAATTTTGTGGAGATATAGATTGGGAAATGGGCAAAAATACTACTCATGGAGCAGCACACATTATTTGCAACTTGAAAGAGATATCTGTAAGCTTCTATTAAGAATGTATGCATTTCTGTATTGCCGAATTCAAATATTTTAATTGAAAAGTATTTTGTTTGGATTTTCAGTGTTTTTGGTATTTTTGTTACTTCTGAATAAATTCTTGCGATTACAACTTCATCTTGATACCAATAGTGTAGTAAATTGTGAAAAATTACGTCACTACTTATTGATTTATTCATTTTATGTATGTTGCCTTTAAAGTACACTAAATTTTTTGTACACTGCTTTGTACACTTATAGATATCTCCACGTCCGCAGATTTCTAAACCTTGAACTTACAAATTGTCCTGAACCTCATGTTTCCATGTGCTACACAGCTCACATTCACATCCCTTTAACTCCAAAATCTCACGTTTGTACAGTCATGACAATCGTCACTCCCTAACGATCCCCTCATTCACATGATCCTCACATCAACACAATCTTCACATCCATACATTCCTCTCATCCATACATCCTCACATCCATACAATCCTCTCATCCACATAAACATTGCATTATCATAACCCTCACATTATCAAACCATCATAATTCTCACACCTTTACGATCCCATGCTCTCACAGCTCCCGTAACCTAACAATCCCCACACATCATTACCCCTACTACTTCTACATCCTTAGATTCAATTTTCACAAATCCCATAATCCTTTCACCCCTCACATCTCCCCACGTTCTCACTATTAGGACATCGTTAAGCTCACATGCTTTCCGCTCCCTATTTTATAAAATTTCACTTCCAGCATTTACTTTCCCTATCGTCGGATCCTCATCCTTGCAGTCCTGGGACGCACTATTCCAATCTGTTTACATTACTTTTCCAAGTTGAGGCCTGAGAAATGCCTGTGTTGCACGCATACTCGAAAGCAGTTTTCTCTCTGAACAAACAAAGGTAAATGAAAATTAATTACATTCCTCAACACACCACATTTATTGTGTTGGGAAAACACATTCATTGTGTGAACATATTCATTGAGTGAATACATTCATTTCTTGAACACATTCACTGTGCTCATATGAATATTCATTCGGTTTATTATTACTTACGAAAATATTTTTCTTGAGCTTTTTCATACATAATTTTAATATATTTTCGTATTATTAATTTCATACATCATATAATTTATATTGGCGTAATAAATCACATTTATTACGCCAATATAATGCTTAAGAAATCACAAAAGAGATCGGAACAAACTTTGCTTATTTACTTCATTTCTAATAATAACTTTTGAGGGAGCAGAACATTCCTATCTTGCTTATTTGTCGTGTAATTAAGTTAGTATATCTGTTATTGAATCGTGTATGAACATATCAAGTCTCATATTTTATCCATGCAGACGAACAACGCAATTTCAAGTGAATAATGTATTAAGTATAAATAAAAGTACTATTATGCATTAACTTATTCATTCCACTATAAAGCCACCAAGAGGTAGTACTGCCTCTGTTGTAAAATAGGATACGCTGACGCATGTGGTCTGTTATTTACCCTGACCCTCGAACCGTACTGACTGGAAACATTGCCAGTTGACACACGTAATTAATTCTAAGATTCTAACTCCGTCGAGTCCCAAAGAAGCGCTGCTTTCGATGGCTTGCATGTTATGAGTATGTTCTTAGCATTCCATCAGCGTCAATTTCTGCTGTAATCTGTTTACAGGGATGTGCGTGTCTTTAGTATGTCTGCTAACAATTGTTTTTGGTACGAAGGATCCTGTATTATGACTACACAAACTAAGTCCCACAGAGCGTTTTATTTCTCTCTTGAAATCGCCGATCTTTGCCTCAGCATTACAGTACTTTATTTTCCCTAAGTAATTACGTAGAATGGCGAGTAAGTAAAAACGATCCCACAATTCTTATTCCGGTCAATTTTGTGATGATTATCTCCCGGCCATCTGGGATCTCAAGTTAGTCGATAGCTAATTGGCAGCAATGATACTGCTCTTCTGTGTCCTAAAGATAAGTTCAAGAGCTAAGGTTGTGGTCTTGTGGCTTGCGGTTTGTAAGTAGAGTGACAGAACTGTCTCACCGCTCTGTAGGCAGTTACGCAGTCAGAGACCAGAAGTCTATGCAACAGGATTAAGCATTGCACATGAAACTCTTGCAGCGTCTTCCCAAGTTTTTGGTGAAATACTAAATGTCTGCGCGAGTCCGCCTCTCCAAAAAAAACTTCCTTTTGAGTTCTGTTACTCTTTTAATTCAAGAAAAAACATGCACCGATTGTCATCTTACATGCGGATTTCTGTACTTCCTAATGTGAGACTAATGAGGGACATCTCCCAACAGCCTTCTAAATCCTTCAAATCGGCTTCACATGGCAGTGACGCGTACAAATGCGTTGTACTTATCAATCTTTCTGAACGTATTCCGAGAACGAAACATGCATATAGTAAGTTCAGTGGATTGTACTTATTCATACTATTATAAAGCCACCAAGAGGTAAAAAAAGGATACCTTGTCGCATTCAACCATCAGTTGGGCTGATTTTAGTATTTACAAGATGGGTCATTTCAGGCTGAAAACACGTCAGCGTGTTTATAATAAATAGTAAAACATAATTCATTTGCATTTTTACCGTTGCAGAAACAATTATTTCTGTAGAAAGTGCTTTTTGTAATTTTCTTGCCCCGGGTGGCAGTGTGGCTTGGCGGAGGTAGGTCGGACGAAGGAGAAGGTCCGAGTAGCAATGGAGGAAGTGTGGTGGCGGAGTTTGTGACGGAACCGGCTTGGGAGTGGGAGCGACGGTGGCGGGTGGGGTGGGTGCGAGAGGAAGGAGGCAGCAGAGGTGAGGAGGGGGCATCAG
>BOPP01000021.1:4073078-4142099 GCA_017312745.1 Gryllus bimaculatus
GCGAGGGCGAAGCAGGGGGCAGGAGCGGCTGCGGCATTGTGGCGTTTGTGACAGAAGCGGCTTGATGTCGGTTATAGCAAGAGAGAAGTGTGGGAGTGCGCGAGCAGTACGTGCGCGGGGCGCCGATGGAGCTGTACCGAACATCCGATCCGGCGGAACGCGTGTGTCACTGCATTTGGAAGTTGCACTTCGGTTGTGCATCCGGCAATTCTGCCGGATATGTCCCGTTGAAGTACTGTCTATTTTATTGCACTCGTTATATCGGGCATGCGTCATGAATACGCTACGATATTGCGTGTTGACTCGTTGTAACTTACGTGTCGTAACGTAGATGGCGCAACATTGAATTTGCTTTTTGTATTTATGGCGTTTGGCGAACCTACTGCTGCCCATAACGCTCTATTCTTTGACTTATTGTGCTGCATTGGAATGTGAAATATTTATCTTTTTTTTGAACACAGATTGAATATTTATTCTGTAACAACTCCAGGCGATAGACGCAAAAACACTTAAACATTTACGATTAATAATAAATGTCGTAATATTATTAGTTACCTCATATTTAATTGATTACATTTTATTTTATATTAGAACGTTGGTTGCATAAGAATATGCGAAACATAATTTTTAACTTTTTTTAAATTTTACACAAACGTTGGTATACATTATTTTGAAAAACTTCTATATGGGGAATTACAAGGAATTGTTTAATTAATATACGTATTGTATAATTTATGCGCACTATGTGAATTTCAAAAATGTTATTTTGTAGTGATCATGTAATTATAAACATTATTTATATAATTTAGATATTACACAAAGCAGTACATTTGCAATAAATATATAAAATAATAGAACACTAAAACGCATGAAATAAAATAATGATCATTACATTATTAAATCATTATAAGTATCATTTTTGTTTTGTTTGAAAATTAATTTTACTGTAAATTATCTTTTATGTACTCCAAATTATTAATCTATAATAATACCATATTTATTCTTATTAATTATTATTTAGCACTATTCTTTCGCAAATAACGAACTTTATCAGACAACGTATATAAAATATTCATTGAATTTGTATATGAAATATTCATTAAATCTGCGGATATACTTGTATTACAGTTTTGTCTGACAAGCTTATGATTGGTAGTGAAAAATAAAATGCTTAATCTAGGACTATTTTACATGACACACCTTTGGTAATCAATAATCATCCTCTAGCGATAAATTTATTTATGTGCTAGTTTTACACCTTAAATTTTCGGGTTGTTTAGTAAATAAGGTATAGTCACCAAACTATCAATAACATTATATTTCAATTAAAGTTTATTTCATGTATCAAAAAGTGTACCAAGTATCCTTTAATGATATTCTGATATTTATCATAAAGCATGGGAACGGAAAGATATCTTATTCATTTCACACCAGTTCTATTACTAATTAGCGGTTTTTTCGTAAGTACACAAAATAGTTCACTGCGTCCTAATTTATTCTTACTCACAAAATATTTTCTGTAAAACTGGACAATAGGTATGTTTACCGAATGTAGATATCTTCATAAAATTAACTCCTGAAACAAGGCAAACGCGTGTGTGCACTTGAGGCATGCAATTAAAAATCTCTGCCACTGAACCCACAGAGGTCGGCTTTTTTAAGCAAGAGATATCCAGCGCTCGTATTATGGTAAACAGTGTTTGCATTGAATACCTAAAATAATCAAGCAGAATAGCAGAATGTTTAATGTATTTTACACGTCGTTTAAACGCGTACAATTGCAAACAGTAATTGCAAAGCTCAGAGTTCACTAGCGCACAGTGGTTCCGAATAGCTTGCAAAGCCCAGCGTTTCTTAAATTGACTGATGAGAATTACTGGGATAATCGGATAAAAGGATTACAAGGAATCTAAATTCCTGTTGATGTTAATAACAAAACAGGCTTGAAGGGATTTTTAATAAACTGTTTTACATAGCCCATCATCGAGCTCTTCTATCAACTATCTTAGCAATTTTCGGGAATCATGATGTCTGATACAAATTGGAATCCTTTTGTCGAAACCAAATTCTTTCTTTGAGCTGCGCAATCTCCTCTGAGTCAAAACTACGTTTTCGAAGATGTTTTTTTTTCGAATACGCAACGAGGTATGATGACTATACACGGCTTTATGAACACACGTCTCGGAGTGTCACGTTGTCTTGGAGGTTTTGAGTGGGTAGATATCCATTATCCAACGCACAACCATAGTCTACGAGTCATTAGCGACTTATTAATCTCACCTATGTGATTCGGAAGCAGATAAAAATGTAGTGATTATTTGGGGTTTCAACACATGAATGCTTTCAATAATTCTTTCAAAATCAACATCTCAATGTAGCATTCAGCATTTTCGCCTTGAACTGCGTAAGAGGAAGCCACTACTTACTCGGAGACATGTACTCGCAGTTGATGTTATCTCTATAATGAGCTTCTTTAAAATACGAAACTCTCTGTAACTCGCCAAACATTAAATTATCTTTGTAAAGAAAGAAAGTTATCTCTCTCTCTCTGTCTCTCTCTGTCTCTCTCTCTCTCTCTCTCTCTCTCTCTCTCTATCTCTCACTTGGGTTTCGAATCAAAGACTTAACTCTGAATTATATCTCGATAAACTGATTGGGGGCTCAAGTATGTGAATGCTACATTGAAATGTTTAATGATTTCAGTTAAATTAATATTGAAATTACATTACAACATCGAAAAAGCCGTCTTATGAAAGAAGAAATTTGACCTACCTTTATTTTACGAACGAGCTTCAAAATCTACCTTCACCATTCTTTTATGAACTTAGAATTTGATAGGAATGCTAATGACAGTACGCATAAAAGTGTGACTCGTACAGCTTGCTAGAAAATCACGTTTATGGTTGGAGTTAAACAGTCACATGAGATTAAACAGAAACAACCTTTCTCGTGAAGGAACACACCCGTAACGTGGGATGCTTCACAGATTCGCTCCAAAATTACTCTAATCACTTTGGTCATTCATACGAGTTACGTACGGTACTTCTCGTGGGACTGCCAAATCAGAATTGTTGGATGTTGCCCATTTGTTTTCAATGGATTCTCCTACTCATTCTGCTCTGAAAATGTTTCCTAATTCGAGTACTACTAGTGTTCGTACATATATTGTACAGTTTAGATGAGTTTGCTTAAGGTCGACCTTCAATTCTCCCTGTCAATTGTAGAAAACATGTTGGGCAAACATGTACATTCAGACATTGAGATCCCATACAAGTTTAAAGAAAAATGGAAACCGTCATTTTGTAAAAAACCATCATCAAACTGCATCAGAGAATGGGGAGGTGTTGAATTTCGTCAGTTCTTATAGATTATGTCTCATCCCTTTCAAAGCAGCTATAATGAAACTCCCGGAAGTCTTAGAAATGAGATATAAGACATTTAAAATTAAATATAATATATTAAATAAAAAAATATTTCTACTCGTATGTCACGAAAGTTCCAAGACAGGTCAGGGATGTTCACAGCAATTTTAACAGAACTCAATGAACAGAAAACTTAAATTCTTGAAGAATATTTCTTTGTGCGTAATATATTCCTTACCAGGGTCAAGAACAGCGTTATGTACAATGACTATGAAATCCACAATTCTTCTGTAGCGCGTCGGGGGGCGGGGGAGAAGCGCCAAGGCAAAAAGAACCAAAAAATCCTAAAAACGGGCAGTTCTGGTCAACCTCGAGCTTAAGACCCGCAATGAGTTACAGACCTGCCACCTGGGGAAGAAGGCAAGGCCGACAACTAAAATGGCATATCTCATGCTTATGAATTTGTTTATTCCACAGAGTAAAACAATCACCTGGTGTTGTAATAATTATAGAAATATTACAATATTTTGAACATTAGAATTTTCATTGAATGTTTTAACTTAGTAACGAGACTCAATCAGATTCAGTTCTTTACCGGATAACTTACACCTGCATAATATTATCATTGTAGATTTTAATCGAACATTTAAAATCGCTTTTACGCAGAAATCTCGCGCTTACTTGGCGCGTTTTGGCTCACTGTGCGTCGCGCCGTGTGTTTGCTTTCGGCGGCGCCGGGCGATCGCACGCACGCCATGAAGAAGACCCCTCGGCCCGCAAACTCATTACGGAATCAGGGAACTCATTTGCGCCGGGCACGCGGCGCAGCAGCAGCTGCATGGCCACCGCCACCACCGCCACTCCACCGCCGCCGCCATCCCTCCCACCCCCCCTCGCCCCACCGCCACCGCCCCCCACGCCGCCACCACCGCCACCCCCACGCCACCGCCGCGCCCGCCCCACCACCACGCCACCTCCCGCGCCCCGGCCCCCCCGCCGCCCCGCCGCCCCGCCGCCCTGCCGCTACCACCCACTACCGCCACCACCGCCAACCCATCTCGCCACTCCGCACCACGCCGCCACTCCGCCACCACTCCCCAACTTCCGCCACCGCCGCCATAGCAGCCCCGCCACACCGCCCTGCCTGCCCCGCCCCCCCCGCCCTTAGACCCCCAGCGCCCCCGCAGATCCGCCGCCCGCCGCTCCCCGCCCCGCCCCTCGCCGCCACTCCCACTCGCCGCCCCCGCTGCCACCGCCGCAACCGCCACCGTCGCCGATGCCATCGCCACCACCTATGCAGCCACCGCTCTCCTCGGCCCCCTCCGTCCCAGCTCTCTCCACCGTCCTCACCGTCCTCACTGTCCCCATCGCTGCCGCGGGCGTTCGGCGCATCCATCCGTCCACGCAGCGAAAATTGAGGCCCATTTGCAATTAAGAAGGGGAGGCCTGTAATGAGCGGTTGGCAGGTTGACGGTGCAGCTGCCGGACGAGTGTCAATGAGTGTTCGTTTTGGGCGGTCAGTAAGGTTATATTCCCATTTGGGAGGCAGGGCACTGGCAGAAAATGTCCGATATAGAGGTTGTTCAGTTCTATACGCACCCAAAGATGTCCTATGTATCATCCGAAGACGAACAAAAATAAAACGTATGTGCAAAACCCTCATCACAATGCAGAAATTGACTCAAACCTTGCTGTTCTGTTCTTTGAATGAAGTGTCATTTATTGCGCAAAAAATTGTTTGGTGCAGGTTGGCCTGGCAATTTTATTATACAATATTTTGTGCAATATATTGACGTAAATATATACCGTCTAGCGGCTGCTAGGGGTCGGTTCAGGTCGGTACCTTAAGGTCAACCGCTCTGTTCTGCGTGATCTGTTCTGCGCATTTTACTGTTCCCTGCCACGCTAACGCACCCAGCCCGCGAAGTTTGGCGACCCCTGGTCTAAAAGATTTCAGAGGTAGAATTCACCATCTACAATGTCGGTATTATGTGTCCCATTGACAGGTGGTGCAGTTAACATGCATCAAATTATTTTTAAAAATACCGCCGTTCTATGCAATTGTCTATTGTACGAGAGCATGGCGTGACTGGGGAGCATGTGTACACACTGTGTATCCCCCAAGTACAAACCGTCTTCATGCATTTGTTCACCAAACACATGCTCGGGGGACGCTAAAATGTGCAAAGTCTTTGGATGCTCTTCGTAAGGCCAAGCGCTACTATTTTATGGTATCCTGTTCCTCTTCTTGCTGACATGCTCCTCTAGATGGAAAACGGGTTTTGGGTAACGCACCAAAGCGTATAACATATACGAAATTTTCTTAACACCATGGAATACTCTTACGATCCGAAATTCTGCGCAGTCGAGTTCTCAACCAGAGAGATTTCGCCATGCAGAAATGCATGATGCGCCGGCCTGGAGAGACGAGGTTGCTAAGGCTGCAGAGCCGTATCTGCCTCGTTTCGAAGGGTCTACTGTACGAATCCCACCTCGGGCATGAATGTTTGCGTTGTTTTTACGTATTCTCTGTACAGTTACCAATGTCTGTAAAACAATCACAGTGATCACTGTATGACTCAGAAATTAAGAAAAGCGTCTTCAAGAATGCATAATGAGTTGTCAACCAACCAGATGAAAATGTTACTTGGATACTTTTGTTATGTGGTTTTTCTCACCAAGGTTCATAATGATAATCTTCAACCTCCCTACATTCCATAGAATTTAGTAACATTCTGTGACTCTCTGTATAAATAAATGTGGTTGGCGGTTTGTTCTATTATGACGCGTGTTGTGTTGACACTGATGATGAATTACCTCCTGCTTAGTTGTTATAAATGTGAACCGTGTTTGCATGTGTGCATGTTTGATAATCATCTTATAAGTAATGTGTCAACAAGGAATAAAAATCTGTTTACTCTGCAGTTGCATGAACGTAGTGAATATGTGTGCAGATTTTAATTTAAATTTTTTAATAAATTAGATTTGAAGATTAAATGAATGCCAGTATACAGTACTCGAGTGTAACTCTTGAGTGTGCGGATGTGTGAAATTTCGTATCTGGCGATTTTCGTGCACCAATCGAGACGTCTTTTGACGCGACTCGGTCACCTGATGGTGAACTGATATTTTATTTCGGATACGGCCAGAAGATTCAAACAAATTTTCAAAAACGTGTTTTTTCGAGTTTTAGCCCTGCGATCTTAGTGATAACGTCAGGAGTTATACCAACGCCTTCTAAATAGATCCAAGTAGGAGGTTGGTTAAACACCCATACTCAGACAAATCTTAAGGAAAATACGCCATTATTTCCTTTCACGACGTTGGTAACACTAATGTTGACATCTTTGTGTGAACAATTGAATTACTAAGTAAATCCCGCTGCAGATTGATTTGAATTTAGATACGAATTAACGTATTTAAAAAAATAAATTCGCGAAAACCTACTAGCGGTATTGCTTCGGATTGTATTAAACTTGAAGAATGTCAAGTGAATACGGAGAAAACAAAACTGTGAGTAATGCTACAGAACGAATGAACGTTCTTATGTTAGACCTCTCACTTTTACATTCTTACGTAAGTGTGCAAATATCGGCTTTCAAGTGAATTTGACCACAACTTATGTTTATTAAACTTAACAAATAAGTTATTCACATAAACATATTCAACAGTCGCATTTTAATGTTAGATTTGCACGCAACGCTAGATACTTATATAAAACGATTAATAGAGACATTTCAAAAGTAGAAGTGACACAAATAAGATTTGAAATTTCAATCTCTTTAAAAATTATACGAGAAAAATATGGATGTGTTAAGGAAATCCATAGGATGATTCAAATATATTTGTAAAAAATGTTGCCGCAGAATTTTCGGAATTAATTCGAAATGATCTGCATTTGTACATTTAGTATTTATGCTAATGCAAATGTGCTCTGTGCATTTTTGTGTATATAGCAAATACGCTTAAAGTGTTACTTTACTAAAATTCAACTATTAGCATCACAATCTGTAAGTATTTATTACGGTGATTATAATTTTGAAATTTCAATACGACCAGTTCATATCGCTTATGGAGGTAACACACAATTCCATTGGCTGTTGGGGACTTTAGAACGGGTGTATACCATTATCAGCTACTATGGTTCATTAGTAAGTCTAATGCCTGATACTGAGAGAACATATTTGAACAAACCTGGGCATGAAATAATCTTCCAACAGATGAAACTATTTTTAAAACCGGTTACAGCGTCGGCGACGCCACATTCTACGAATATGAAGTATTTAGTTCGTATCATTCATATAAAAGCTTAAAAACTACCTTGACTACAAATTCATTATTTTTATTAAGATAAGAGTTTATAGAATTGGTGTTTCGAGTACACAAGAATTAACCTACAATGTGATATATTGATGTTGTTAGATTACTCGCAATGACTTCATTTATAATTTCTCGATTATTTTTGGAAATGAAACTGGTTTTTGCTTTTATTTTCATCAACATCAAAATGTTTATCTGCATTTTTTATCTCGCCATTTTTTCATGAGATGAAAGAGACATTTTTAAAAAGGACCTCCAATAAAGAAAAAATACTGAGACACCGATTTTAGGATAAAGCAGAGGAGGACTCGAATACTCCCTTTTACGAGTAGTCAAACACACACACACACACACACACACACACTCAAAAACGTTTTTCACTTTCTCACACACGCTCTATTATAAACACACTGTCCTATAGTCTACAAGACTCGTTCACTTCCCCTATACTCTACAAGACTCGTTCACGTACGAACACTCTCATTCACTCGTACACTCATTTTCCACAGTGCACTTTCTGACACTGTCATTTTTTCATATCCTAAGGCGCATACATCCACACATCGTTCAGCAAACGGTATGGTGGATCAGACGAACTGCATAAATCCACGCTGGGCGTCGAGGAGACCCTTCCACACGACGTGTTAGTTATTTTAAATTCGCATATTAAAACAATCCAAACTATCTAAAGTTCACGTGCGTTGCTATAGGTCACTTGTTAGAAGAAGAAGAAGAAGAAGAAGAAGAAGAAGAAGACTGGGATCTTATTTCAATACGTTTGCTCATGGAATATTTTTCTTCGATTCTAAAAGTTGCCTTGTTCATCTTGATGACCGTTCTTACGCGGTGAATGCGTCTTGATGTTTCATAATCAATTGTTACATTACACTAATTGACATGAAATGAAAATAATGAATAAAATACATGGCATAATATTTACAATATATCACTAATGTGAAAAATTATATCTCCACTGGTTTCCTGAAACCTCTGGAGAGAACTTCAGAATCGACAGTGTTAAAATTATCATTCCACATCAGTCACAGACAGCTTGTTCAGAGCAGGTTTTTCTTTTTCTCCGTGCATTATTAATGTCTATTGGAAATCGAAGATTTTAATTCTCTGCGCAGGAAAGTCCACAAACATAATTTCATCAGCAAAATTATTACTGTATATGTAAACTTTAATATAGTAATATTTAAGAGGTACGCAACAATATGCAATACTTGTTCAGGATTATTATGACTGAGAAACTGAAGTTTACTTTCGCCTGATAAGGCAAAAATATAATCCTATGCATCTTATGTGATCGAATATGTTTTCTTAGCTTTCAAGGCAATGCTTACTGACACGAGTGATATTGTAATTAGACTTCAAGATAACAAAACCTTTGAAAGTGGGTCATAACAATCATTGCCCCAGTGTTATTATTCACACGTTTCCCATTCATTTCCAGACATCGCGTCCATAACTAAACCCGAACAAATTATCCCTCGAATCTCTTCATGCATATTTCCGCACGGGAGCGTTAGCATATCGTTTTTTCGGCAGCACACGACACGAACGCTTTGTTCGCAATCATGTTCGAAGGTTCTTTCTCGCACCGGCTATCTCCCCCTTCGCAACACCCCTCTCGCCATTTCGCACCCTCTAATTCAAGCTAATCTCACTCGCACCGCCGGCCACAACCCCCTCTCCCGCGACCACACCCCGTCCTCCCCCCACTCTCTCCCACTTTACGGCGACTAGGACACAGGTTCCTCGTAGGGCGCATTTCCATACTTGAATAATAACTCATTCCAGTTTGTGATTGCAACGGCGGAGGAGTTGGGAACGAAAGTTTCCGTCGACGCTCTCGCAAGAGTAAATTACCGGGAGTGTATTTGACCTACATCGGAACAAAGAAAGTTTTGAGGGGGCCGAAGAGGGCGCGGGGAGGAAGGGTGGGTGGGAGGGGCGCAGCAGGCCGTAATTATTCTGCCGACGGCTCCACCTTTATGCCGGCAGGTAGCAGTAGTTCTCAAAGGGCGGCCGGGGCCCGGCCCCCTCGCGGTTTGTTCCCGAGGGCTGCCGCCGCCTCTTCGCCCCTGCCCTGCTGCACCGCCCTTCTTCGCGGACCCGCTGGCGGCGGCGGCGTCGTCGACGACGAGATACGGCGCGCTCCCTTTGATATCTGGGTCCTCGGGAAAAGAGGCGCGCTCGCATGTGCCTAATTTACGCTCTGTTGCTTGGAGCTGCGCCCGGCCGCCGGATGGTGCGCCGACGCTAGCGAGGAGTATTTCGGTTAAATGTTAATCGTACACGGCGTGCATTGTGTGACTCGAGAGATCAGAAACGCGAAAACTTAATCTACATAAAACGCGACGTGTTTTTTGTAGAATAATCAACTTGAAGAAATAGCCATTGAATAAACACAATTTTTGAAGGTGTATGGTACATACAAGCACATGTAATACTTTTGGATGTAATTTTTCTACAGTTCTCAAATTTGTACGATTAAAAATTTGTAGTTGCAGGTGTTCAGATAGTTCCCGGATGAATTCCTGCGTTCACACGATCACTCTAAAATATTCAAATGAACGTCTCGTAGTAATCGGTTGCGAGGGCAGTGGCACTCGAAGTTTGGGGATCCGACGTTCGATCGAAGATTGTTCGACGTTCGAGGCAGCCCCGTGCGTTAACCATCATTCATACTGCCCGCCTACCGATTCGGTCGCGCCCGGGAGAGATGCGACGTGAGCTGGGCGAGCCGTGACGTCAGGGGTTGGCCTTCAAGACATCGATACCGAGGCGCTACCGTTCAACGCCATACTCGTACGCAGACTCGAATGTTTGGTGAAATCGATGATGACACGTAGAGCGGTGCGAGGTGACTTTAAGATGACACGGCAGCCGCGACTGTGCCTCTGCTTCCGTCACCGTCCGATAGTACGCATGGTTGTTGGCCAGCGCCCCGCCCCCTCAGTTGCCTCCTCTCCCGCGGACACTACTCGCTCAGATTACTGCCCCCACACGCCCGTGCACCGACAGGCACCCGTGAACGAACGACTCTGGAACGGACCGGCACAATATACGCGACGCACGCGAACGTTATCATGCGTAGTCACCCAATAACCAGGAGATTTACCGGGGACTTGCCAAATTTACTAAATTCCGGAGAGGTGTCCAAACACGATGCTTTGGTCACAATCCAAATAGCCAAAGAGAAGTCTGTAACATTGGCCGGCAGCGTAGTCACTTAAAAACTTCCACTCTCGGAGCTCGCTGTAAGATGGGATGACTTGAACTGCCTTCACCGCTCGCCACACGAAGATTTATACCAGGTCAGGGCTGAAGGCTCGTCCAAACACATGCTTTGGTCGTTGATAGACCCTCGCTCTTTTCCACGGTGTTTCGAACAAGCTGGAATGCTTGGCTTTGTGGTCGCCACAGTTGTGTTGATGAAATGCACGACGACCGACGGACTTCTCTTCTAGCATAAGCGGCGGGGTACTGGTGAAGGATTCCTCGCCGGGGACCAGACTGCAATTGCCCGCCGTGTGCGACATGTCACGTGCGTACAGGACCTGCTAGCACAGCATGGTCTGTCATACGGTGGCCTGCCTGCAGCGAAGTCACTCCAACTCTCCTTTCTTACGACGTCCGGCTGGGTAATAAAGTGGACAACCGCGCTAAGGGCATGCACATTTGTAATGGCATTAATAACAAACTTGGAGTTTTGTTCTTGTCCGAAACCAACACCGATCCGTTGTGTCGTCACGACACTTCGATTACACCTGGCTTGCGCCGACCGTTGTTCTCTTCTCCAATGCACTGCATCTTTGTTGGCGCCAAGCCGAATATTATCATTGATTTTCTGATATTTATTTAACTGCCATAAGTTATTTTTCACTGGCTTCATTTTCGAATCTGAATATTAAGATAAACATCTTACTCTTGATGCAAGTTCTGTTCGAAAAAATAATAATCTTTTGAGCAATATGTAATGATATTTACACAGTATCGACAAACGTTTTTTTAAAGTTTTTAGTTTTTATGTGCGTATACAAAGTTTTTCGTGTCTTAGAAAAATGTTTACCAAAATTTGTATAACAATAAAATGTTAGGTAAAGAAGAAGATACTTTTCTAACCGGTCTCAGTGAGCACTGCCCACCAGGAAGCTGATTTCGTGAAACCGGTGGTCAGTCTATATAGGAGGTAGGGAGGTTTCCAATTAAAGGTTTTCACAGAAATTGTAGTCTCCATCGGTGATAGCTGGGAAGGTCAGAGATGTAAATTGGGTCTAATCTTAAAATCTAGCCGCATCCAGAATTGTTTGTTAGGACAGCAACAGCGATCATTGATCCTTAAAGCTATTGGCGGACATCTTCACTGTACTAGTCGCCCGCGCTCCTTTGAAAGAACCGGCACCGGGGCGCAGCAGCGAGGCGGTGGCGCCCCGGAAAATAGGGCGCCACTCACGAGAGGTCTCTGAGGTCGGGCTCAGCGGAGCCGTCACGCTTCGGTCGGCGCGGCCGAGCGCGCCATCGGCCGTACGGCCGGGCCAGTCCACGAGCCTTCAGCCCTGACCGGGTATAAAACGGCGCACGGCGAGCGGTGAAGACGGTTCCAGTCATTCCATCTTAGAGCAAGTTACCAGAGTGTAAGTTATTAAGTGACTACGCTGCCGCCCAGGGTTACAGACTTTTCTTCGGCTATTTGGAAAGTGATCTCGTTATCCTGTTAGGACACCTCTTCGGCTTTCAGTGAATTAGGCAAGTCCCCGGTAAATCTCCTGATTATTTGCTGACTGCACATGTTAACGGCTTTCTCTATACACTCAGCGATTGTAAATAAAAAAAACTTGTTTTACAAAATTAACTTGTTTGGGTCATAACAAGCACCCTTGCCAATCCTCCCCAACGTCTTGGCGCGTACCAAAATTCGTCATGCTTTCACATTTGCCCATATCTGAATTGCGTGGCGAATTGAAACAAAACGCGAAAACAATTTAGTAAGAAAAATAAAAAATATAGAAAACCAATTGAAAAACCTATTAAAAACCTAATACAAAAAACTAATAAAAATTGTATTGTAGGAAGAACATTTTTTCTGGAATGAGGGCATCTTATTCTGTTCTGCGGAAAAAAGGGAAATGGCGATAACAGAAACAATATTTCAATTTTGTTGTTTGCTCTTGAACTGATTTCAATAACATGACACAAAATAAATTTCTAATGTTGGTTCTAGTGAATTTTACTCACAAGAAAATCAACTTTAGTGATTTGTGTACCATATAATTTAAATATTTAATTCAGACATTTGTATTGGTCACAATTTCTCTAGAGACCATTCAAAATATGATAATTTTTAATTGTAAAATAAATCTGTATCCGCTCCGAAATTGTTTGGTATAAAATTCCGATGTTAAAATTCATTTTTTATGGTGGCTTTTAGAATAATACATCAAGAAAACTGCATATTTTAATTGTATTTTTCATGTCTTTATTCACAACTTCAGTAAAGGACTTTCACATGGCCTATTCAGCTCTGGTAAGCTTACAGAGGGTTTGTCTAAAGCGAGAATTCATTCTATGTTTGTATTCCCTTTCTGCCTTAAGTTATGAGTGACAAAGTAACATACAGGGTCCTACATATTGCTTTGACAACATTCTGCTTTTGATGTTAGTTTTATCATTGCGGTCTTAGCATTGATGTATGCGTAGGGGGGGAGGGGTTCGTTGTGGGTGGTAGTGGCGATGGTATGTGCATGAAAGGGATCGTCCATGCAACGTAGAGAGCTTGCGCTCAGCGGTCCTTACCATTGATTCAGGGCAAATGAATACATTCGTCATTGCAAGTTCAAAGCACTTCCGAGAATATCTCGGAATCCATTTCAACGAAACACTTTTGAAGCACAAGACAAAGCGAGCAGGGCTAAAACATGCTTTCATGTAACTTCATTTGGAACATCACATGAATTAACGCAGACAACCTGTGGCTGATATATTTTATAACCCTACAAACCCGGGACTTGCCCTGCAGATAAACCCTTCACGCTTTTATGAAGCAAAATAAAATCTAGTAATAATGCAGTTGTAGTTTATTAAATGGTGTATGTTAACTCGTACAGGACTTTTTTAATTTTTATGGTAAAAACAAGGGCACGAAATACCTTTCAAATAAAGTGATGGAGTGACATAGAAAAAACATTTCAAACTTGAATTAACCGCGAAAAATTCTTTCTGTAAGGTGGCAAAATGATTTGCATCCAATGAAGCAATAATCTGGTGAAATCGTTTTAAATAAAATATTAAGCTGAGCTGCTTAAGTGATGTTGCTCGTGGCTAGCTGTTGGTCAGCGTGCTTTCTTTCCACTACGCTGCCCCGGGTTCGATGTCCGGTCAAGCCAAGACAGTCGTGTGCGTTTTTCTTGCAATGCGTCAGTATACGTTGGAATGTGACGATGAGAAAATTCACTTCTCAGGTTGAGAAGACCGGAATACGGCGTGGGGATGTCTGCATGCTAAATACATGTACCCCTTAACCCATCCCGCGAGGCAGAGGAAAATCTCAGCCTCCACCTTTTTTCATACATTTCGAAAACTACATTTTGCGGAAGAATAACATTGTGGTCTTTATGGCTTTCATGACTTTGTGGTTGCTCATACATCAATTGCTTTGTGTTTTTAGTGTACGTTATAATTGAAATTTTTTTTGTGAGATGCTGGTACAGAAACATTTATCAGTGTGATGTTTCATAGCGTCAGCCGTACACCATTTGTTCAGCTATGCAAATTATATTTGCAAACAGTTTCCGTCTTCAACATCAGAAAACTTGGAAAGACCTTCGATCTTCAAATAAATATGTTTGTCTGTCTAATCATCGTAGGCAAACCATTAACAAGTAAAATGCAAAGTAAAGGTGATAATTGATTTTGATTGCTTACAAAAAGAAACCATTGTACATAGACATGTTATGTTCTATTGGTCAGACAGTATTCTACTTATGAAAATAACAGATTTACAATACACAATTATGACAAAACATTAAATAATTTATTTAATGGAAAACTTTCGAAATTCTATATAAATTGCGTCAAGTTTAATTATTTATTATAGATAAATTTTCTTCGTCTATTTTTTATAACAATTGATTATCTCGTTACATATGCCAAGTGTGAGTAACAGATGAAAATTCATTTGCGGCACTCACAGCCCGTTGAGAACAGCATCGTGCACAAAAATTCTCTCAATCTCTAATTACAGGTCTTAACAGAAGATGGCGCATACTAATCAAACTCCCATTGGGCGTTTGGAATCATACCCATTTAATTCTTCTTCTCTCCGCAATTAGTGCGTGGAGCTGTCGGTAGAATTAACGGCCCTCTGTCCGGAAGGGGCTAATTTCCGTGGCAGGTGCACTGAGCGGAACCATTTCACCGGCCGCGGGTCCTCACGAGCGCTCGGAACCGACGTTCATCGAGGACGCGAGGGTAGTGTCCTCGTCGCGCTACGTTCCACGCCGCAGGAAATTGGCGGCAGGCGCTTTGCGGTAAACACCGGATTTATCTTAATTTGCGACGCGGGCGCGCACCGGAGACCCCCGCCTCTTTCATCTCCTTCCTCGCGCCACGTCCTCACCTCTCTGCTTTCGCCTCCGCTTCGTCTCACTAGTCACCCCCTTGCTTGCGGAGCGCGGCGGGAAGTGAGCTACCCGTCTCTCTCCTCTCCTCCCGTTTTCGCCTCTCTGTCCTCACCTCCGCTTCGTCTCTCTAGTCGCCCCCTTGCTTCCGGACGGCGCGGTGGGGAGTGGTCTGTCCCCCGCCTCTCTCCTTTCCTTCCTCACACTCTCTGCTCTCTCATCTGCTTCGTCTCTCTACACTCCTCTTTGTTTGCAAACGGCGCGGCGGGGAGTGTTCTTCCCACCTCTCTTCCCTTCTTTCTCGCGCCCCACCCCCGCCTTCTTCTCTCGTCTCCACTTCGTCTATTTAGTCACCACTTTGCTTATCGAGCCGGCGGAGTGTGCCCCTGCCTCTCTCATCTCCTTCTCGTGCCTTCACCCTCACCTCTCTGCTTTCGCCTCCGCTTCGTTTCTCTTGAGTCCCCTTGCTAGCGGGACCAGCGCGCGGGGAGGGTTCTGCCCCTTCTCCCTTTCACCTCCGCACGCCTCTCATCTGCCCCTCTGCTCTCCCTCTGCTTCGTCTATTAGTCACCACTATTGCTTATGAAGCCCGGCGGGGAGTGTTGGCTACTGCCTCTCTCATCTCCTCCTCGCCGCCTCGCCCTCACCTCTCTGCTTTCGGCTCCGCTTTTCTTTTCTCTTGTGTCCCCCTTGTAGCGGACAGCGCTGCGGGAGGGCATTCTGCCCCCTTCCTCCTTTCACCTTCCTCACGCCTCTTCATCTGCCCTCTGCTCTCCCTCTTGCTTCTCTCTCTAGACGACCTCTTTGTTCGCGAACGCGCGGAGGGGAGTGTTCTCCCCCACCTCTCTTCCCTTCTTTGTCGGCGCCCCCGCCGTCACCTCGACACGGACCCCGCCTCTCGCTTTGTGCTTCCAGTTTCCTTTTCCGACACTAGCTACAGAGGCTACGGTCGAATTCACGGTCACGGTCCAATCTGGAGGGGGGATTCTAACGGTGGCATTACTGCTGCACGAGTAGTTTCTTGGATTTCATCTGAACAAAACTAGGTAAAATGCGCGGCAGCAGTAACATTTGATAAACGAGCCACGGCCTGCGCACGATCTTTCTACGTTAATCCTGTTATCTACTCGCCGCTTACACACATTTTGATATGCATGGACTACTCTTACCAATCAATTGTCGGGGGTCCAGTCGTCAACTTTTGACGTGACTCGGCTTGAGGCGGCTGGCCTTGTCGGTGAGAGATGCCTGGCTGGGGAAAACCTCGCGGGTCGATTTGCAGTTAACCGCATTCTCGCTATCAGGCTGGCGAAGATAAGTTTACCTCCCGCGATAAAAATACACTACACTTACATAAACGAATTGATCTTATCTGTTACGTGCCTGGAAACTGATCAATTAATCATCAATCCTCCATGCCTAAAGTCACGATCCTCTCAGCTTTCATACCCATCTATCTACTATTTTCGCCACGTTCATTCTCGCCTCGCTTTCACTCTGTTCCTGCTTCCGCTGCAGCTTCAATGCCGCTTCCCGCTGCCACCCCAATTCCGCTAGTAACCATGTTCTCTTTGAACCCTGTTCCGCGCTCCAATCCCGCGTTCTATCTGTGTCCACTTTACCTTTCCCCGCTTCTACTTTACACATGGCGCCTCCGCTTCGATCCCGTCCCCGGCCCTGCCCTGTTTCCAACGCACGGCCACTCCGGTTCCTCAACCTTCCTCCCACCGCCCGCTGTCTCCTGTCCCCGCCGCCCCACACTCTGCATGGTATTGTTCCCACTGCACACTTGCACATCGCTATATCCCGCCCCGCCCCCCCTCCGCGCTGCAACCATTTTCCCTGAGCCTGAGCCTGAGTCGGGATGCATTCCCTCGCAATTACTCGACATTCCACTTCCTTCCCAGACGTCAAGTGACGTTTTAAAAGCCGCGCTCTAACTTCCGTTCCGCTTCACTCCCGCGACGACCCAGTATGAATCCAGGTTCCTCATTGACCCGACTGCACGTCATAGCTCACGCTATTGAAACGAGGCCGCATTATTCACATTACTCTTTAGAGACCTTACTCTATTTTGATAATGCATATTATTTTATTTTTTTTTCTATTTATTCCTTCGGGTTTTAGGTCTGTTTTATTACATTTGATTGAAGTCAGTCATGATATAATTTTGCACACAACCTCAATTACATTTAAAATTTTTTTCTCTCTTCTAGTTTACACTCTTGTTTGACTAGGGCTTACATTACCTTATTCACCATTTTTCTGAGGCTGCCCAGATCATTAATTCACGCACTTTGTTTCATCTTCTTGACTGGGGATCAATTTCAAACACTTGAAGCTTCACACTCATTGTGAGTTCACTCGTGCGCCGAACCTAACCCACGTTCTCCAATTCCGCTTACGCGGTCTAGCCCCCCCCCCCCGTCTCTCTCTCTCTCCCATTCCCTTCTCTTCTCTCTCACCCTTTCCCGTTGCTCTTTCGTACTCGTTGCGCCGTGTTCGTCGCGAGTCTGCAGTTCGGGATTTCCACGATTCCATTTTCGTTCGACTGCACGCCAGGAGATGCGCTCTCGCCTCTTCCCCCTCTTCCCCTCCCTTATCCCCCCTCCCACCTCTTCCATCTTTCCCCTCCCCCTCCCAAATTCTCCTCTTCACTTCCATGTTTTCGCTCCGATCGTCGAGGTTTCAAAGCGCTCTTTACACCGCTTCATTGAGACGTGTGTGCCCGGAAACACCACCACTTAATCTTCCCCCTCTTTCCTCTTCCTCCTACTGCCAAACCTCATCTTTGTCCTCTTCCCTCCTCCTCCCACTCCCTCCCCACCCCGTTCCCACTCGAGTGCAAACGCGCGCACTCTTTCACACAGTGTTACCAACCGCTGTGACGGTGACGCGTCTGTAGCCCGATTGACTTCATTGCTAACAATTGGCGCTACCTCCATTGTAAGCAAAAGCTTTTGAGAAGGAATCGTTGCGAAATTACGCTATGCACACGTGTAAGTATTGAGAGTTGGTTTCAATGCAAGCGAACTACAAAGAGCTTCAACGCCGTTTCCTGGTTTTGCTAGGTGCTTGTGCCAGCCGCGAAGAATCCTAAAGATGGATTGTTAGGTAAAAAAGTGAAAGGACGATCGTTACTACCGTTAATGTCAGAGATGAAATCGAACCAAATATTGGAATTACATTTTTTCTAGCATTGTTCACAGACCAACGGATGAACAGATGTTTTGTCACAAATCGATTTGTCGGTATCAAGAACCCACAAAACATGGATTTGAGCTACTCCACGTGTTAGAGAAAGTAATTTACTGTATAAAGAGACAAGATTTATCTCCTTTTTCTTCACAAGGGCCATGCTACAAGAGGTTTCCTGGCAAATATTCGCTGTTTTTTCCGCAGTTGATAATACTTTCTGCATATTGCGTAAGCACTAGCGAGAAAGTAAAACTAGAGCATAATATACCTCTTTTTTCTTCTCAAGAATATATGAGAAGTAAAACATCTTCACTTTCGAAATCCTCCACCTTTTAAAAAAACCGCACGTTATGACATCATTGCCTGAAATCTGGAGACGTCTGCAGAGAGTCTGCGGAGCTTCTCTAGGAGGATTACCATCCACAAGCCAAAGCAAAGGAACACGCCGGAAGAAAGAAAAAAGTGCTTCGTGTTAATGATTTCGTGGTGTTAGCCGTGCCAGCCCGTCCCCCTCCCTCCTCCAGCAGATTCTCCACGGTTCCGCACCCTCTTGACGCGATCCGCCTTTGGGAGAGCGCCGCCAGCAAAGTTCGGAAACTCGCACAAGGGTTGGGACCTCCATTAGTTTCCGACGCTTAGACAAAAGCGCCGCGCCTCGCGAATAGAGACGCGTCGTTTCACTGTCGCCGCGCCGCGACAGGCGCGCTCTATTGAGCTGTCCCGATCAAATAGTCTCTCTTAATTTCACGCCGCAAAATTATTTCGCTCCCACCCCCACCTCGCCGTCTCCCGTGTCTGGCTCGGGTTAAAAAGACGTCTAAATATTAATGGAGTATCCTATTGAAATCCAATAAGAAGGTTTGGGTGTTAACTTCTTTTCTTTTCGCTCAGGGTTATTCTCGAAAGTTATGAAAGATGTAGAAGGTATTAAGCTTTTTGAACAATTGGGGTGACAATCACGAGATTGGTAGGAATCAATCCCTCAGAGCAACTGCTTTGAGTCCCGTAGTCTTTTGCGAAAAGGAACATTGTATTTTAGTCGTGTGATTTTCTGAAATGAATTATTTTACTGCTTTTCTTTGAATTTCTGTTGTTCACGGGCAGTTTTGCTCAAAATTATCTTTTGTATTTTTTTTCTTCTAAAGAGTGAATCCCTTTTTGGTTTTGTATTCCTCTTACGATTTCACAACACACAAAGATACTGAGGAAAAGTGTTAAACAGACAATTAGAATCAACATTTAAAATACTTGGAAAATTATTTGAAATTAGCTCTGAATAATTGAAAATAGTAGTTATAAGAATACACATAAATGCTTTTATGCCCCATCAACGAAAGTTGAAAAGATGTTTGTAAATTTTTTGAGTTACTCTTTATTGCAATGTTTATACAAAAACGTTATGCTAATAATCCACATTTAATGTTTGTACACAGAAATAGTTTTCAACTGTTGACAAGCTTCAGAGTGTACAAAGTATCCAAAACACACTTTACCGTGAATGTTGTGCGTGCAGGTAGCCTCGTACAGGCAAACAGTTTCCTGTTATTACAAACAAAGTGGCGTACATATAATCGATCATTAACTCTTTGAAGAGGATATATATGTTTGAAAATAAATGTGAAAATGTAACATTATCGTTAAATTTAGGTAAAAGCATTAGTTTGCTTAAGTCTTTGTTAAAATATAAAGTATTGTTTTCGGTCAGTGAGGGTGTAGAGGAGATACGATTATAAACTTTTCTGTATTTCCAAATTAACTAAGTTACCTTTCCTCAATCGGGTAGCTTATTCATATTCTTCTATGGATGGAATACAATCTACATATGTGTGTAATACTGATTGCAAATACTTTTCGATAGATGTCAACTTTAAAAATTAAAATAAATTGAAACTGCATTGTACACTAACATTTTACTCATATTATTTTAGATCCGTACAATATCATAACTAAGATTTAATATTAGTGTAGATTCTTTTTCCTGGCAGAAAATTACTTAATTAAATTAACTTAGTTTCTTATCTGCAGTAA
The DNA here is from genome assembly GCA_017312745.1 of Gryllus bimaculatus. Classification (NCBI taxonomy): domain Eukaryota; kingdom Metazoa; phylum Arthropoda; class Insecta; order Orthoptera; family Gryllidae; genus Gryllus; species Gryllus bimaculatus. The sequence goes on from BOPP01000021.1 coordinate 4,093,612, forward strand.
AAATTTCATCACATGAAAGACACTGCAGGACACAATAAAATGGTAAAGACATTTTTAAAATGATATTATAAAAGTAATCTACAATGATTTGAAAACACATCTTAATTTTAAACAAGGAGATTGCAAAATGTAATTCTAATTACATTGTATTTTCTAAGCCCTTTACAGAAAAAGTCATTTTTTATAAAACAATCAGCACTTAATTGAATTATATATTTCTGATAAAATATAATTTAAATAGCCAAATGTAGTACGTTTATGTTATTCAATCTGAAAACTTAAATTCTATGAAGTAAAACTTTGCATAATTAAAGTAAAATGTTCCAAATATAACCATTTAAAATTCTGTAATAATTCCATTGATAGTATGTACTTCAATCAAATGATATGGGTCACACGTTGGCTCGAAAATATATTAGTTTCTCGATAGAGCCAAGAAACATTTTTTTAAACTTCAATAAATATGAACCATGATACTACTTTTTATAAGTTTTCAATGCACATATTCAAAGAAAGAACTTCACCCTTCACTTTGACAAAGTTCTTCAGTTTCTTAATGTCTAGTTTTTCTGATTAAATATTTAAGCAGGTGTACGGATCCAAATTGAACTTATGGTAGTACTAATTTTGTGATCAAAGTTTAAATTTTTCGTTCAATTAAAAAACATTTAGTAAACTCATTTAAAAGGTAAACTTCCGATTCTTCCGTTGTGTACAGTTATTTGGGATTCTCTGATCGATACAATATTATCGAACATTCTGTAGGTGTTAAACATGTATGAAGTCACAACACTGACAAATGCTTTAGCACTTGTTGAAAACCTTTTTCATACGTCAAATACAAATTCACAACTCATGGTTTCAGTAGATTCTAGTTCCAAAATCTGATTTAAGTATGTGAAACATTTAAAATTTATCACGTATTGGAATAGTAAAAAAATCACCATGTGCAAATTGTCAAAATTATTCTCTCCTAACAGATATTTAGGCGTGTTTGCATTTGATATTATGCCCTTGCTGCAATGATTATTCAGCAACAGCTTCCGTTGCTTTTTGCCATTACAACCCAGCTGCTCCGCAAGCGCCACATATTTCGTGCGATGCCGCCCGTTTCGTTCTTTAAGTTAACGGAAGGCCTCCTCCGGGCGCTCGAGTGGCGCCGCGTCGTGTCGTAAGCGCGACTAAGGAGCTCCTGGGAGGGGGAGAGGGAGGGGAAAGGGAAGGGGGCGTGAGGATTGCGGAGCAGAAACACACGGCGCCGCCGACACAACAACGTCTTGAGTAGGAGCAAAAGAACGGAGTCGTAAGCCGGAGTGTACAGCGCTTCGCAGTTGCACCCCGGCAGAGCGGCGCGCCAGAGTGTACGAGGCACTAGGAAGAGGACTGCGGGTGGCATCGGGTGGAGGGTACAGGGCAGTGGTCGGAAGGGCGGAGGGTAGCGGATGGACGCACGGAGGGCGGTGGACGGACGGACGGACGGAGGGTGATGGAATGACGGTCGGAGGGTGGCGAACGGACGGACGGAGGGTGGCGGACGCACGGAGGGCGGAGGACGGACGGAGGGCGGCGGGCAGATGGACGGACGGACGGACGGACGGACGGAGGGCGGCGGCGTACGGACGTAGGGAGACGGATGGACGGAGTGACTCATCCTTTCCTTCGCCATCACTTTTTGTCAATTTTTCCCTGTCAAAACGCGCCTTTTTGAAAAAAAATCATTATTACCACTTGTAGCCTATACCATTTTGTGATGTATCTTAATCCCTCTAATAAGAATATCTTGATTTCTCAATATTTGTAGTAATTCTTATTATTACATTTTTAAGGAAATTTGATAAACACATATGCGCACATACTCTCGTCTGTTTCACCTTAATTATAATCTATCTATCGCTTTCTGCATTGATTTTATTACTTTTTTAAGTCACTTTCTATTTCCTTATATTAAATATTTCCATTGCTTTATTCGATCTCTTTCGTCGTATAATTTGCGAACCATTTGTCCTAATCACGCCCAATCACTTTTCGCAACTTACTCCCTCTACCAGCTCTCCCCTCAATTTTCCGGCGCTTGTGCGTGCTCTCCTCCCAACTCCCTCTCTGCACCCTTTCCCGCCCTTTCTGGATGCCGCGGCGCGCGACAGTGGTGCGGCCCCTTGGCGAGGAGCCCGTATATTTGCCCTCTGCCTTGTAGGGCCGCACCCCGAGATCTTTGCTGTTCTCTTCGCTCCGCAGCCTCTAAAACCTCGCGACAATACACGAGCTGCCGCCGCCGCCGCTGCCGCCGCCACCGGCTGGTAGGGGAAAGCGTGGAGGCGGAGGAGTGATGCGCACTGCGTAGGCGGAAAACACACTTAAGAGGAGGGGAAAAGGAAGAAGAGAGATTTCATCGCCTGTTCAGTGCAAATGAAGATGCTCGGGTAGTTGTTGTGGTGCGATTCTGGATGAGACTGCCCTTGTGATGGAAACAGATATTGTAGATTGTTTGACGTTGTGGATGAGTTTGACGTTGTGGACGTGTTGGGCGTTGTCGTTGAGTTTGGCGTTGTGGATGAGTTTGACGTAGTGGATTAGTTTGACATAGTGGATGAGTTTGGAGTTGTGGATGAGTTTCGACGTTTTAGATGAGAACGATGTAGTGAAAAAAATAATACAACTAAGCATTTTGTATGTATATCAACATAATAAAACAGTTCCGCAGATGTATTTTGTATTCTCTTTTATCATTCTCTCATTATAGCTTCTCTTGGCCTTAAAACGTATTTTTAAAGATTTGTTTTAATTTCAACTTAAATATAACACAAAAGCTCACTAAGTATGTTACAGGAAATTATTTGCATGAATTATTGAAATCGGTGAGTTAATAATATGTCTACACTTTCTTCTTAACATTTTACACGCTGATAGAAGTAAATTTTATCATGTTTCAAACAAAATCTTTGTTTTGAATATATTCATTTCACTATGAACTTTAAACACTTCTATAGTTTGTCTTCCGCAAACACCGCTTCGACCGCCCCTCACGCGTAGCATCTGCGCGGCGCGTCAGTCGCACAATTAGCTGAGTGTAGTCGGGCAATGCATCAAGGGATGGCATGCGGTCTGTGTCTCGGGCGCGCTGAGTAAGTCAGATTGGGGCGGCAAGATTTACGACGGCGCGCGCGCCTTGTCTACGCCAACTTCATCAAGGCCACTCGCCGAGGCCCTCTCGGGCGACGCAGACGGTGGCGCCACGCGCGCGGAGACGGCGCGGCGCGGCAGACGTGACGAGGAGCAGGAGACGTCGTGGGGCGGGGGATGAGATGGAGCCTGAGGTTGGAAGGAAGGCGGCGATGCGCACGACCCGTGGTGGAGTGGTCTGGTCGGGTTTCGATCCCCGCCCGAGGAGATTGTAATGGACACGAGAAATTTCGCGGAAGGTTTTCACGTGGGAAGCCTGCATTTAATTCTATTATTACTCCATCGTATTTCATTAACCCATTACATCGCCACCTGGAAACCGACTTAGCTGGCTCAGGGCTTCAACTTACATAACTGGAGTGCCTATGTTCAGGAGATCCTAAGGTTCGCGTCCCGACGGTGGTGGTACGATTTTCCACCCTGGTTTCGTAGCTACTAGGTCGAGTTCAACCGCTGTCTGGAGGGAACTCGTAGCGGCCAGCTGCTCTGATCGGTAGTTTTGCGTGGTTTCTCCGATGAACACCAAGCGAATGGCGAAGCAGTACCCTAATAAACGGGCCATGGACCGCACGCGATCTTTCCTCCCTCATCCTTGCCGTATCCATGTGTCTTATTTATGCACATTTACACTTACATGCACCACACTACTATATTAGTCGGAAGTTTAGACTTGTACCTGCTGGGACAGGGCTCTGTTCCACTAAACGTACCGAATTAATGACCTTAGCTGTCGTCGCAACAGGAATCACTAATCAGTTAACCAATCTTAGGTAATAAGGAAACGAGGGAAGACAAAGGGCGAAAACGGGCTCTGCGGTGCAGTGATCAGAGCCAGGTCTATTCTCGACCGAGAAGATCGTATTGGAAGTTAAGAGGATTCTAGTTAGGTTTTCACGTGAGTCATTATTGCTCCGTCTTATATTAACCGGCCAACTCTCCATCTTCCTTCTCGTTACCTCACATTCATTTAAAAGTGGAGTAAATATTTATATAATTGGCACAGTCGAAGCAGAGGGGAGGGGCAAAAGAAAAAACGCGAGGAAAATGAAAAATTGGAAAATATGAATGAAGAAAAATGGGAGGAAAGAGAGGAAAGAACGCGGAGAAAGAAAAAGGATGGGGAAGAAAGGAGAAGAAAAACAGCAATACGAAGAAGGAGAAAAAGAATGAAAGAATATAATGATAAGTATAATGTTTTTTTTAACACAGCACGATGTGTGCGCTTAAAAGTAGTCTTCTTTCAAAGAATATACTACTTATATATAATACATACTTGTAGTGTATGTTCCGGTAGTATTGGAGATATAAAAGTTTTGTTGTGTGAGAAATTCGTTGTGAGATAAACGTAGAAATTTGGTTGAGAGCATTTTATGAAAATCGAAAGTTCGTTAATATTTCAGTAATAATGTGGGGTATTTGGATATCCCATGGTCTACGTTTATTTTGTTCTTACTTCTTAACGCAAACTAGTTTATGTACTTTCCCGCGGGAGTAAACTCGTTCCAAAAGGGTTTGAAATTAGTGGTGTGTTAAGAGTTTATTAAAAATATGATAAAATATATATTTTTAGCAAATATATGACGGTAATATTATTAGAGCAATAGTAATATTATTACATTTTAGCAAATATATCAAAGCAGGATATATAGCAAAACACAAAGAAATTAGTAAGTAATAAATCATTATGAATATCAGAATGAAAGGAAAACGAAAGCCAATTATTCGAAGAGTGTAATGAAAAGAGGGAAAGAAAGACAGTGCGTGGATGGAACCGAAGATGATAACAAAATGATAGTGACCCGTATTCAGATCTGATTAACGTTTGAAGACACGTACAGTTTCGTTTCCGAAAGTGCGTGATGTCGTCAACAAACCTCTTTAACCTTTCATTGACTCTGGTTGTCCTGGTTTTTCATTAACTGAATCCTGACGCGTGTGTTTGCGTTTCAAGTTCTCTCTCTGTTTCCTTCTCTTCTCTCCTTCCCTTCGTCTAGTGTTTACTTTTTGCAGTTTCGTTTCTAATTCCACGTGTGACTCATACTGACCCTCACTTCCTCTCACTTCAATGTTCTCCTCACGCCTTCCTTTTAGGTCAATGTTCTCTTTCTCTTTCACCATAAAATTCGTATCTCACGACAGTTGCATAATTATTAGAAGATAGTGTAAATAAATTATTTATATATGCATTTAAATGTTTCAGTTCGCTTGATCCAATATGTTGAGTAAGTTAAGTTGAGTTAGTATTTTTATCTCCAAAATGCAATTGTTTAAAGGGCTGCCTCCTCAGAACGTTTTGTGGAAATATTTCCAGTGCCCTTCATAAACGCGAGTTGTATTGATTTTATGTTCACGTTTTCCTTCTACTTTTAAATTATTCCATAAGTAGCGTACTTGATTTTGTATTTTCTTCCACTTCTTTTTAAACACGCATATTTCTTCTTGCCTTCTACTTCTACTACTATTTCTACTTTCACCTAAGAATACGCCAAATATTTTCAGCGCTGTATAGTTCTTTCATTTAATTATTAATACAGTTGGAGAACTATTCATGACTTCAGGAGCTAAAATATATATTATTTTTTAAAGATAAAGATAAATTTATTTGAACTGTAAATGGGCATAACCCGGTGGCAGCACGGATTATGCCCATTTACACCCAGCACATAAATAAGATAATGCAGCTAACATGCAAACTAAATAACAATAATAATAATAATAATAATAATAATAATAATAATATTAATAATAATGATGATAATAATAACATTAATAATAAAATTAATAAAGATATAAAACTGTCTAATTCATAAAACATTTAAAATTACTTTACAAAAGAAACATCATAATCAAACTTCGCACTGAATTTTTGTTCAACTGCACTTCACTTTTAATTTTGGGAATACCACATAATCAGGAGGCATGTCAATTAATAATAATCTACGGCAAGATTTCAATTAGCACTACTAAGAAAATATACAATAATATACGAGAATATTATCTTAAATTGTTTTTTCAAAAGATAAATAATATTTCGTTCCAATCACACAGGAACATTCGGTCGAGACCTGACCGCTCTGCTGCTTTCTGTGGAGGTTCGTGCGCGTCCGTCACGTTTCCTTTAACCTTGCAGGTCTCATCAACGTCCTTCAGCTTTCTTCGCACCTACGTGCTGGTTGCCTTCCAATTTCCCTCAACCACCATCTCGCCCTTCGTGTTTCGCCGTCGGACCTTTTTTTCCCTGGGATCATCAGCGTCCCACCCTACACCCCGGCTGTCTCCGTGCCGTCACCGTAGCTCTTTGTCCGTCACGTTTTCGCTGTCATGTGGGCGCCGTGCCAGAAACTCGCCTCGTCTTCGAGGGGCCCGCCCTCGCCGACGTCGCTTCTCAACCTTCACCTCCTTTTCGTTTACTTCTCCGCCTCTCCCTGCTCTTTCTCCGGCGAAACTCTTGCAGAAACGTACGTAGTCGCTCCTCACGATGCTTCTTTACATCGCATACCGAAGATCTCCCCTGCATCCTTCTCCGAGCTCCTTCTATATAATCTCCCCCTCCCAACTTCCCGCTACGTTCTCCCCCCCACCTCTTCTCTTCATTTCCTTCTCGCATCTAGCTCCCTTATCAAAGTATCATTCTTATCTTCCTCTTCTCTCCGCCCGCCTGCTGCTTCCAACTCTTTTCTCCTCCCTTCCCTACCGCACACCGCTCCCCCTCCCTCGTCTTACCGCACACTGCTCTTTGAAGGAAACTAATACTTGCACTCTACTTCTTGGTTCTAACTATCTCCGGTACCGTTACCCTGCTAGCCTCTTACAAATCACAAAAATGCAAGGAGAACTGCCAGATGTCTGTCTCGTAAGATGGCGTCAACCAGCATCCAACAAGCATCTCTCTGAACCTCCTTGGTCCTATCTCCTCACGCGCGTCCTCCCGCACCCCAGTGCCCCCATCCCCCACGCTTCATCCCCCGATCTCCGCTTCCCTCCTGGCCCCGCCTACGCGTTTCCTCTGCCCGTTCTCCGCAAGTCGTTCCCCGCAGCACTTCCCCCACCCCCTCGCCGCAAGCCGCAACCTCCATCTCTCACCTGCTCCCCGCAACGCATTGCGCGTACACCGCATTACGCATCCCGTAATTTGCTCTGTGCCACTTGATACCCAATTCAGGGTTTCTGACCACAGTTCCCAGCTTAGAGGCCCATCCGCCGACCGCAGTAAGCGCGGCCAGATCCCCTCCACCTCTTTACCTCTGACTTGGATCGGTGCTGTCAACAAAGCCGCGATTTGCTTCCGAGAGTCCCATACCTATTTTGAAACACGTCACCTCTACCCGAACCTCGACTTGGAAAACTTTATCCGCATTGCTCACCTGCAGTCACTTGACACTATTATCCAATGTTTTCTTTTTTATTGTTAATTTACCAATTAATTTTCGTATTTTTCAGCCGTGTATCTATTGTTCAGGTTATTTTCTTCAGTTCTTCGGTCAACTGTATTTTGAGTATTTTCTTTTGTCAAATATCACTCCGAAAACACATTGTACCTACTGCCAATCACACCATTCAACTTTCGCATCACTACAAGTCTTACATATGTTTTTGTTAAACATTATTCTACTGTAAACTTTTACAAAACTAGTGTAACAGCCATCATTTCGTTATTGGTATTAAATTTTTTTGCTTTCGTATCCAGGGCCATAGAGGTTTCGTTACTCCAAACGACTCTTCACACACACACGCATGCACACACGCTCACCTACACACGCACTGCAACACATGCACACTAACATATGCACAGCAACACATGCACACCAACACAAGCACACCAACACATGCACACCAACACATGCACACCAACACATGCACACCAACACATGCACACCAACACATGCACAACTCCACATGCACATCTCCACATACACACATACGTACACACGCACACGCTCACACAGAGAGGCACATACACGCACACACAAACTCACACGCACACACATACCGACATACCCACACACACGTCGACACGTCGGCGAACGCGTCTGTCGCCCTTGAAGAAGCGTTGTCACTAGAGCCCGAGATCCACCTCAGCACCTTCGCCCGTGGTCGGCCGTCCCCCTCGCTCCCGTCCTCGCTGCTCGGCCGATATTGGCGCTCGGCGGCGCCGACTACAGCGAATCCATATGGCGGCCGTGACAGACGGCGCGGGACCGCCCTGCTCGTCACGTCGCCGCCGCTGCCTGCCGATGGAAAAAAACAGCGAGACGTCCCTCCGAATTGAAATCATAACATTTGTCTTTTCAAATTGTCCAACAGACCTCCTCCGTTCGCGTTACATTTCCATACGCCCACCGGCGCCCGTGGTGGCGGGCTCTGAATAGCCACGTGAAGAGGAACGGAGGAGAAGGGAGAGAAGAGTGAGAACGTAAATTAAACATAGATACAGGCGTTGCTGCAGGTGCAAGGCAATGGTGGAGGTTGTAAACTGTTATCGATCGTAGGTAAAAACGAGGCATGTCGATATATTGGAAGGGTAGACATGGCGGTAATGAAACACGATACAAACAGTTTGTGCAGTGGGGCTTAAAGGCATAAAATTGGAGTAAAGAGTTAAATAAAATCATTGAAAAGATAGTATGTGTTGGGATGCTGCTAAAAAGTGTATATTCATTTAAACTGTTGAAAAATCTTTCCGACGAAAAAATATTCAATTGAAATTTATCTGTTCTTGAAAATGCCGTCTTTATAACTATTGGAATAAAAAATTTACTTAATTTTACTACAACTGTTGCAAATTACTTAAAAAATAAGTTTGAAGAATTTTTTTTCAATAATGGGTCCAACTTTTTTTATTTAACTTTATATTCGGATAGCGCAAGAAACTGGTTCAGGTCTCAGGTATGTTTAAATTCCGAATTTTTTTAAGATTATAAATGACCAGTTTTTTGGGGCGTCTTGCTACACCTATCTTGAAAACACTTTTCTACAACTAGATAGAAAACACACACAAAAGTCTTTTCTTAATGAATTCTGTTCTGTAAATATAAGAAATTTGAAAGATGATTATATTCAATTTTTCGAAAATATAAACAATTTACTTGTCATTTTGTTCGAAATATAGATATTAAATATTTTTCAACAATTCTTTTCTCAAAAAACACTCTAAATGTTTTCTTCAACATTTTTCCATACATCAAAGAAGAAGAAACGCTTAAAATAATGTCGCACGTATCATTTTCAATGAACTCTCTGAATTTTCGAAAATTTCCGAGTTTAGAATTAGTTCAAGAAAATACGTGCTGTTGTACCAACACTATTTTATTTAGAAAATGGCAATGAAAGAATTATAGTCCTAGAATTGTAATCATGTTTCCGAATTAGATTTCTCTTATTTCTAATATCATTACTGAAAACATTACCGTTCACTCCGGCGTTAGCTCATATGTTCGTCATTGTGCAGAAAGACACCAATTGGGCGTTCACTGCTACGGGCTCTTTTCTTACTCCTATAGTCGGGAATAGGGTAACTACACAGCAGCTGTCTGATTCTTTTACGTGTGTCGTTTGCCGTTGTCTGTCCGAATGAATGCGGACTTCGAGCGGAACAGGAATTGTCGATGAATTTCATTTCGCCGCGCCCTTGGCATTTGTTCTATTTACATATCAAGAGAGTACCATGGCACAAATTGGATTTTTGGATCTAAAAATTTCGCCATCGTCAACTTCGCAAACACTTGTTTCGAAAACCAGTGTTATACCCCTTTACCGCAGGGGAAAATTTCTACATTTGTGCATCTGAGGTTAAAAATTGACGCCCAACTTCTTTTTGGTAAATATTGTGTACGTTGAAACAGAAATCACCCGAAAAGACAGTATTTGAATTATTTTTCTCTGAAATAAAGTAACTCTCTCGTCCCAACGGTGCACCTTTATTCGTAGCGTGAACCTTGGAATCATCTTCCATTCACCGCGAAGAGGCGAAACCGAGCCGGATGATTTGACGAATAGGAACGTCGTGTGACAAGTCCTCAGGGGAAGTCTGTTCCCACGGCGCGGCTCGAGGCCCCGTTCCCTTCCGCCCAGCTCCAGTGCATCCCGCTTCTTACCACATTCCATTCACTCTTCCCTCGCTCCCTTACCGCCCCGCCTCCAATCCACCCCCGCTCCGAGTTCTATCCGGCTCCTCTTCGACAATCGCTCCAGCTATGCTCCCGCCCACTCCGGGCCCGCTCCGCCCCCCCCTCCGCCCCCCCGCCCTCCAGCCCCCTCTGCGTCTCCTCCCGTCCGGTCTCTCCTTCGGGCCCCTCCGTCTTTGATCGACACTGATCTGATACTGCTCCGACACTGCTCGGACCCCCCCCAAACTGCCCCAACTCTGCCCGACACTGCTCGGACACTGCTCGGACACTGTTCGGACACTGTCTCGAACACTGCTCCGCATACTGCTCCGAACTGCTCCAAAACACTGCTCCGGCACTGCTTCGGCACTGCTCCGACACGTCCTCCGACACTGACCGCCCTGACCGCGCCCTGACCCGGCGGCTGACCCGACACTGCTCCGACACTGCCCCGTACACTGCCCCGACACTGCCCGACACTGCCCCGACACTGCCCGACACTGCCCCGACACTGCCCCGACACTGCCGCCGACACTGCCCGACACTGCCCCAGCCTGACCTCGACACTGTCCCGACACTGAACCGACACTGAACGGCACTGAACCCGATACTGACCACTCTGATCCACTGCTTCCGACAGCTCGACCTCTCCGACATGCTGCACTGCTTCCGACAACTGCTCTCGACACTGCTCCGACACTGCTCCGACACTGCTCCGGCACTGCTCCTGCACTGCTCCGACACTGCCCCGACACTACTCCGACAATGCTTCGACACTTCTCGGATGCCATTTTGACCCCGCTCCGGCCCCACCCCAATCCCTTCACCATCCCTTCGCAGCGCGCGTTCCATCTCCGCCCCAATCTACCTCACGCCGCCCCACCTCCCACCCCATCTCTGCTCTCCTGCGCCGCGTCCCCGCGCTGGGGCCCTTTGAGCGAGCGCTCCGATCAGCATTCCTCGGGCGGTTTCTTTCTCCGCGTCATCTCCTCGCCCTTCCGCCCGAGTGAATGCCCCTCCCGGGGAGGCAGGGGGACACGTAATTCCTGACGTGTCAACCCCATTCATCCCCCCCCTCGCCCTCAAGGGGACACCTCTCCCCACGCGGGGCGGGGGCGGAGGGGACGCAGTGGGGAACGCGTGCCTCACGTGCCTCCCCGATTGCCTGGGATTGTGGGAATGCGTCGTTGCCCATGAATCTTAGCCGCCTGAGTCGAGATTTGGGGAGTATTGACTTCATTGTGGTCGGAGTCGTGTTTCTTGTTCCCGTTTATGTACTTTTTATAATCACATTGAAAACACTTCATGAAACAATGCGGGGATAAAACTGTTTGAGAAAGGTTTAAAGGGATCCGGAAGGACTTTTTCAAAACTTTTAACATGTCGGAGTGAATTAATAATTTGTTGTCAAAAAACTTCAATAAAAAGTCGAAGATGATTAGCTCATATGCTCGTTGTCCTGTTATGATGTTCATTTATTAAAAATGTATTAGAATTTCGGAAATAAAATGAAGCTATTTGGATGGTATTTCTTCTTATGAAGAAAAATTGCAATCTAGTAAAATTCTACAATCGTAACCACGACATATGGTCCAGACATCTAACTTTTTGCAAACTAGTTGTAACTGATTGTAAAATATATTGAATTGCTTTTTGTTTTATTTATGAATTAACGAAACATAATTTGTTTTTTATACAGCTACTAGTTAAACCGGTTCTTTCAAGGCATGCACATCGTGCTAAAATTTCAATTTGTAGCACTAGTTCCAAAAGTGAAAAAATACAAAATGTCCCGATAAACCTGTGAATCTAACAAAGAAAACAAAATAATTTTGTCATATCGCATCAAATACTGCAGATCTTACTTAAATGTTAAGTGGTTTTTATACTCGGATTAAAAGAAAATGAAGTTTGGGTCACTCAAAGTACTGTATGGCACAGCTGTAAAAGTGATTTTATTTTGCTCTTAAAATTGTGCCTCTAAGCTTATGGGCCTCTTGTTGCAAAATTTCCTACTCGCAAAATAATTTTAAGTCACTTTTACCACTCGTATCGTAAATGACCATTTTCAAAACGTTTAGTGCATTTATCCAGGCGGTTTCCCATCGAACATTTTCGTGAGTTGCCTGTCTCATCTTCGTGTTAACGCAATGTGGCGGCGTGTCTCCCCTACAGCACACTGTGCTTAAACCGCGCGCTCAGAAGCACGAAGCCTTGCCTTTACAAAAATGAGTACTTTCAACTATATACTGATTTCACCAAACTGTCTTGGTTCACGATAAGAGTCTGCATGAATGTTAGCAGTATATTTAAAAGAAATTCGCAAATTTACGACAATGGAATAACCATAACCATTAAAAATAATGAATATACACCTTACACTTTGTAGAGGAACAGTGAGCAAAATTACGATATCTTTCTTTTGTAATAAAAAAGGTACCGCATTTTTTTAGTTAAAAATATTTTAATTAAGTGGTCGTAACAATGTAATGGTTAGCAATGTATTTGCAAAACAGCAGAATCATGGTAAATACCCCAGCTTAGATGGTTGTTTTTTATCCGGCTATATCCAACCTCCTAAGGCCGTTTGCAGGTTGCATCTTCAGTACGTGATTGTACGAAAGGTAAAATCAAGCAATATTTAATTTGTTCCGGTTATTGAGTAACCTGCTATTCCCTCAAAGTGTGTAATGTTTCATTTCTGTCGTTAATTTATATTTCAAGCAGCGTGGTTGGTGGTATGCATATGTCAGATTGTGACATCAGGTTATGGGGGACCATTGTAATGTTTCACGCACAACCTACGGATGGCGTTCCCTTATTGTAGTTATTTTACGGCTAGAACTACGAGGAAAGTCGTGGGGGTGATGTCGCTAACCTCTTTCATGTTAACTACTTAAAGGCACTACCTAAACCGCAACCTAAAGGTAAATTCTCGATTGTGACGGCAAGGCTTCACCCTCTTCCAAATATTACTAGCTCCATGGAAGATGTAGCTTATCGAATATCAAAGCGCTCAATGTGCACAAAACAACGTGGCCACTGCCAGAGAAATGAAAATACAGTGAAGGGAATCTACGTCACTTTTGTAACTAAATACGCCTTTTTCTCTGGAATAATCATTTCACGTTAAAAATAGGAAAGATTTTATTTCGTTTTATGACCTATGCAAATTCGGCCAAGAATCGTATTGAATGTAAATGAGGAACGAATCCGGCACAAGTTATAACCCTTCCCCTATTGGCAGGCACGTTAATCCTTCACGGTCAATCATCCTGTTTATATGCACCATTCGGAATGATAAATGATATCCCATTACCTATCCATTGTATGTTTAGACTGGGAACTGATTGAAGCACTCGATCCCAAGGGTCCCGCCCTCAAATCCCATCATGTACACGGGGAAATTTCCTGATTGCCACGCCGTTTAGTAGTAACCCCCTCGTAATTCTCTCTCAATACTGTACTATTGTTTGAACTGATTGTGTGTGGTACGAGACTTTGAATACGTAGTTAATAACGGGAAGGGGAGAATAAAATACCGTCACAATGAACTAATTTTATCTTGGTATGCAACCCGCCCTACTGCACTGTACAGCTGTTCACATTGAAATTTCTTAATCGTACCAATAATCCTTTTCCTCTATTTTATATTGAGATGAACAGTAGGACGAGTTAATTTTTGAAATATATTAATGTATTAAATAACGTATTGTTTTCCTAATAGATATCTTGAATGAATTGTGAAATAGCTTAATATTCGCCAAACATAGCTAATAGAAACACTACATTAAACCCTGAAGGACAGACCCTACTTGTTAAACCGTAAAAAAATGTTTTTAAGACATTTATGATGACTTACTCGTTATAAAAGTTTAACAAAAATGTTGGAGGAAAATGAAAATAATTGAGAGATTCCCACACTGATATTTTTTTATATTGTTTAATTAAAATATTTTAATCCTCACATTACGCTGACTGCCTAATAAATGAATACATTGTTTGTCATAAATACAAAGACATATTACCTGTTGTAATATAATTAAAATATGTGTTTAGTTTATATTAAATATCTCGATGACGTGGTGATATAAACTTCAAATCACGTAGAAAAATCATCTTGGGTCGATCATGAATGGAATGTTTATTTACGCTCAGTAAATTAACAATGAGTCTAAAATAATTTCATAATTATGTCATGGAAGAGCTTAAACTGCACTGTACTGAGAAGACAGTACATAAGAATCTAGAACTATCGAACCCTCAATGCGCTAATGGGCCGACATAATCTCTAATTTGCGACTTTAACCCCACGAGCTTTCTTTGATATGAACTTCCCGACCCATAATTCTTTGACGCTTAGCTAAAAATTTACTCGTCGTCAGCATCTTGACACAGTAACTTAATATAACATTACAAATGTGTTAACAGATTTTACATATCGATAAAATTTATTTTCCTTTTATGTGTCATTTTACCATTACAGTATTACATCTCCAATGAAACTTTCTCCTGGGCTTGGTAATACATTTGCGATATTCTAGCAATACGCATTGCTTAACATTAATTATAAGTCTCTTTCTGCATTTTTACACTCCCGCAATTTTATTTTGACGAACATTGTCCTCCGTTTGTGACATCTTGTTCCAACTTTTGTCGCTTGTTCATTACATTCCGTCCCAGTCGCATTCCATTCATAATCTTGATCACATCCCCGCCTTCATTCCGGAACACAACCCCTCTGCCCATTCTGCTCTCAGAAGCCTCGTTCCCCTTTCCCAAAGCGCGACCCTCTTCATCTCCCTCCCTCCCGCCGGAACCATCGGCAACGCCGGAGCCTAAGCTTCCTCCCACCTCACCATCTTCGCTGCCTACGCCTACGCCTCCTCTCCGCGAATCCGCGTGCTATCTCTCGCCCCAGTGGTCTTCTTGCCGACAGCCCAACGTCCCTTCTTCCCCCGAGAAATCCGTCTGCGCCGGCTCGCATCGCTTTTCCTCTCTCTCTCTCTCCCTCTCTCTCCCCCTCTCTCTCCCTCTCTCTCCCTCTTTCTTCTAGTCTATGCTGCTAGCCACCCCTTTCCCCCATCATTACTGCCCACCCCCGTCCACTCTCATCCTTGTACTCGCCTGTCCTACCCCATTCCTTCCGTCATCTTTACCTCTCCCCACCCACCCTACTGCCCCATCTCCTCCGCGCTCCTTCCCACCCGTTTCAGTCGCTTGAGGGGCCACTCCGTCCCGTCCCCCCACCTCGATCCCCGGCCGACGCCTCCTCCCCTCCCCTCCTTTCCCCCGCGGAACTTAACCTCCTCAGCCGCGGCGTCCGCCTGCGTTGTTTGTTTTCATTCCGCGGAATTACCCTCGAGTGCTCTGCCGCTGACAGTCGCCGCTCGGAGATGCACTCGCACTGCGTAAACCCAAGTTTGTCAGCTCCTTCCGCTTGTAAAACTCGGCGTCCGCCCCGGCGCGGCTCGGCGGTTTGTTTACGATCAAAACTTGCCGGGGAGAGAGGCTCTGATTCCGAGAGAAATCAAACGGCTCCGTTTTATTTCTCAATAGCCGCTCCCGCGAGAAGTTCGTGACGACGCCAGCGCCGTCGTCCTCGCCGGACGCCGTTGTCGTTGGGTGCGGAATTCAACGCCGCTTTCTCGGAATTCATTCCCAAGTTACGAAATCTGCCGTCGTTTCGTTCAGTGCACACTTTGCATTACGGCAAAATACTTTTTCTGTACCAATATTTTCCAGTCGTCTTCTGATTCCTTTTCTGTTAACATTTTCTGCCATTATTTCTTTTATAAAATTTGCCTTAACCGGTTCATCTATCTCATCTCTTACTCCATCCATCATCTATCCCCATCTACCATTTCCTTCGTTTCTCTTGCAGCACCCTTCATTCTCCCCGGCTCTCCTCCCTGGGTCTGTCAACATGTCAACCACTTTCCTCCCACCCCTCTTGCCATCAACTTCTCGCCAATGCCTCTTCCATTGCCCTGACCATCGCCTCGTCCGAAACCCTGTTCGTCGCTTCGTACGTTGTCACGTCTATTGCTCTTTCGACCCTCACGTCAATCGCCCTGTCTATAATACCGTCCACCGCCCTCTTCCCAACAACGTCTATCGCCCCCCATCCGTTCCGCATCCCGCCTATCACTCCTTTCTTCACCCCGTCCATCGCCCCTCCCATTACCACGTCCACTGCCCGGTCTACTGCTGCGTCCACCGCCCCTCCCTCCAGCCCGTTCCTTTTACAGTTCATCGTCCAGCCCGTTAGTCTGTTCGTCGACCGGTCCATTGATCATCTCGCTCGTGCCTTCCCTACTATTTCCGACAGCTCCACTTCGGCGTCGTTGTGGTGGTGGTGGATGTGGAGACGGAGAGTTGCCGAGGCTGTAGAGGGCGCCCCAAGGGAAGTTTGGAGTGGGTGAGAAACGAGAAATCCCGTCGAGCCTTCTTACCGAGTTTCTGTCGGCTGTCATTAGGCATTCTCTGAGTCCGCATAATGAGATGTTTTCGCGGCCTTCTTTAATTCGGTGATAGTTATGATTGGGAGAACTTTGATAGCTTTGGGCACACCAGTGACAAGTCTTGAGAGCATCTCGGAGACGACTGACGAAGAGTTTCACTGTTCGAGTATTGGAACGGCTTTCGTTTTTGCCAATACTCCCTAAGATAATCTTTCAATCTTGATTGTGTCTTGAAGTAAAAATAATACTTTGTTTTAATTTATTGATGTGACAATTAAACCCACAAAACGTTTGAAGCCAATGCTTCCTATGTATTAAAAATACCTTCTTGGTCTTCGGCCTGTATTTATATGATTATTTCAATGCACTTCCAAGTGAAAATGTTGAAATATTCTTTTTCAATTATTACACACAAATCTTAGCATTAGCGAGATCTGAATGTGATGCTCTTACAGATATGTGTGAGATGAAATTTCTTGTACTTGCTTTTCTTTCTTAGCACCTCTTTGTCTTTAGTTTTAATCCGTCTCTTTTGTCCAGCAGATCTCTTTTGTTTCTCTTCTCTCTTTCTATTTTTTTTTGTATTTCTCCCTTTCATTAGTGTGTTTTTCTTTCTTTCTAACTTTTTTGTTTATCTCTTTCCTTTAGTTCTTCTTCTCAAACATTTTTTCAATTTTTCTTTCATCTCGCTATTTCTTCTATCTCGCTGTTACATTCATTTTGCTGTTTCTTTCAACTCCCTTTTTTAAAATCTCACTCTTTCTTGCATGTCACTCGTTCTTTTTATTTTTTTCTTTCTTTACGCATTCTCTTTCGCTTTCTTTTCTCTCTTTATCTCAGTAATTATCTCACTCTTTTTTCTCGTTTTTCTGTTTTCTTTCATTCCTTTTGTCCGTTCTCTCTCTCGGTCTCTCTCTGCCTCTCTCTCTGTCTCTCTCTATCCCTCTCTCTCCTTCTCTCTGTCTCTCTCTGTCTCTCTCGTTATTACCCACCGTGCCACGTGGACAAGCCCCAACTGCAGCGACTGGCCGGCGGGCGGTGGACAACTGCGCAGCGTGCGAGGGCCTGCAAATTGCCAGGCTGCTGCCGCCGCCCCCACCGCCCCCGCCGCCGCCGCTGCTCCCGCAACAGCCGGCAGCTGTGACGGCCAAATAACTTGCGTCGGCGCGCCGCTCCGCTCCCGCGTTGCACTCCGCCCGCCCACGCGCCTCGCGCTCTGTCAATTTGGCGAGGAAACAGGGAATAAATGTTGTTATACCGTTTTTCCCTCGGTAAAGTCAAATAATTGAAGGAGCGGCCGCGCGCGCGTTGCGCAGGAACCACAGCCGGCCCGCGCGCCCGTCTGCGCGCGCAGTGGAATGTTGATTGCAGCGGTTAATTCCGAATTGTTCAGAGCAGTTCATTTTCAATCTGCGCGCGGAGAGCTTGACAAGTACAGTCCGCTTCCCGGGCAAAAACGTTTAGGACTTTGGAAATTTATATATTTGAATCGCAAGTGTAAATTGGTTGTGCCTGCGCCTCCATGATTTTAAACTGTCGTTACTGAGTGTTAATTTTTTTTTTCGAAACTTCTATTGGTTATAGGTATTGTATTGAACGCGTATCCAGTGAACAGGCGACAGTTCAGTGTCACAGTATTGACAGTAACTTTGAGTAGAGGGATCGTTTATTGGTCTTTGTGGGGGTACAGCGATGTAGAATCGGCGTTGGATTGTAGTTTAAATTACAATTTGCAAATGGAAATGAAGATGAACGTAATTTATATAGAAAGTTTTCAGAGAGAGAGAGAAAGACAGACAGAGAGAGACACACAGAGAGAGAGAGAGACACAGAGAGAGAGACACACAGGGAGAGAGACACAGAGAGACACAGAGAGAGACAGAGAGAGACAGAGAGACAGAGAGAGAGAGAGAGACATGGGTGATTTATTTACGTGCGAATGAGTGAACGATAGGTCATTCAAAACAAACCATGAGTATTAATGTTAACTGTGCAACTCGCACAGGTTTTGCAGGTTTTGTTCTCCGTGGTATTATGAAACGTTAAGTGAATATCCATGCCATGAAAAAAAAACTACTAAAAACATGCGTAAACAGCGCCCAGAGATAGAAATTAAATGTTGATGTTATAATAGTTATCAATGAAACACACGTGATGAAACAAGCATCGTTTTTGCTGAACGATACGTTACCTGATTGTTGCTAAAGCGATACGAGCAAAGCCAAATGCAACAGCTTCAATAGCAGATGTCATTTCATTTCATTGATTTTTAAATTAAATATAGACATTGAATGTATTCGTTTCGATAATAACGACTTTGTTTTATTAATTCGGCACTTCTTGAAATCAGTATCAATAATATTGTGAATAAACATTAACACACGCGTTTCATTATAATGATGATGATGATGATAATGATGATAGTAACGCCCAAACGAGAGCACATTTGACAATCTGTATATTTGCGAGTAGCTTTCAAGATTAATTGGAAGCTACTTTAATGTTTCTTTCACAAATCAGAAATCAAATATCAATTTCTTACGCAATGTGTGGCATCCATGTTTATAAATTTCCTTTACAGCGAGTACGCTAATATCAAACACGCTATTGGTTTAAAAGAGGTACGCAATAAATGATTACTAGTTTTGTTTAATGTCTTGCTCTGAGTAAAAAAAATCATTTTGCTAATTCGTCAGTTGCATGAGCATTTTTATTGAAGACAATTAATATCACTGCATTATGCCTATTATAATTTTAAAATGTTATAGAATGTGCAACTCTCAGTTGCTATTTCTGAAATATTTAAAACTTAAAAAAATACGTGAAAACTTATCCTCTCGCCCAGACACTGCTGGATGTGAGGTATGCAAAAATCCTAGAACATAATTCAAGGCTGGAAGTGAAAAGCAAATGGCAGAGACATCTTTTCCTGCTCGCGAGGTTGAGTCCTGAGTGCTCTTCCCTGTTGGAGACTTTCTTTCGCGGCGTCCCCATCATACGGCGCTTTTCCGAATTCGAACCGCGGGCGTCGCGGCGGTCGACGCTCTCTGACGCCGCACGATCATCTCTCGGCCCGAGGCGCGCCGTCGCCTTCGTCTGTCGAGTTCTTCTCGGTCGGACGCGGTTAGTCGACCCCTCGTATAAACTCTTCTTCCGAGAACGATGCCCACCCCGCCACACTCGTCTCTTCTGCCGCCGCCGACCTCGCCCACCAGCCGTCCCTCTGTCGACCCCGACACCCGTAGTCCTATCAGCCCCGCCCCCATGGACGCCCAATTCCCAAAAAAACACCCTCGCCACCGCCTCCCACCCTCATCTCGGAAACCCGTGACGCCCCTCCTATCCAGCATTTCACTCCTGCCATCTCCGACCCCATCGTCCTTCACGCTCCTCTGCCAAGCGGTCTCCGCTCCCATCACAGTCCCAGCTGCCCACGCCTTCACCGCTCCCGCCTCTTTCACCAACTCCACCGCTCTGATGCCTCGCCGGCCCGTGGCCTAGCCGCCCTGCAGCCCCCGCTGCTCCCACCGCCCGAGACACCCGCACCGCTCCCACAGCTCGCTCAACTTCTGCTCTCACCATATCGCCCCTCCGCACCCTCCGCCTACTCGGAACCACTGCCGCCCCACCACCGCCATTGTCGCCGCAACAATCCCGACGCTCCAGCAGCCTGCTGTCACTGTCCCTACGAGCTTATCATTTATCGCCATTTATCGCCATTTATTCCTACTCCTACTCCTTCTTCGCCTCCTCCTCCTCCTCTGCCTCCAACTTCTCCTCCTCCTCCTCTTCCTCGACCTCCTATTCCTCCTCACCTCCTATTCCTCCTCGCCTCCTACTCCTACTCCGCCTCCTCCTCCGCATCCTTCTCCACCTCCTCCTCAGCCTCTTTCTTCTCCTCCGCCTTCTCCTCTTATGCATCCTTTTCCGCCTCCTCCTCCTCCGCCTCTGCGCTCCGGCTCTCTCCTCCGCTGTCCTGCCTCATGGCCTTTCGCCTCCTCCCTCCGCTCCTCCGCCTTCCTCCCTCTCTCCTCTCTTGCTCTCTCTCCTCCTCCTCTCCGTCTCACTCCTCTTCCTCCTAGCCTTCCTTCCTCTCTCCCTTCCGCATCCTCTCTCGTCGCCAGCTTTATGCGTACTCTCCTACCCTCCTCCTTCTCCTCCTTCTCCTCCTTCTCCTCCTTCTCCTCCTTCTCCTCACTCTCCTCCTCCTCCGTCTCCTCCTCCGTCTTTTCCTCCCCCTCCTCCTTGTTCTCCTCCTCCGTCTCTGCTGCCATCTCTGACCGCCATCGCCTCCTCCGCCCCCGCTGCCGCTGGCTGCGTCTCCGCTGGCGATGACGGAGCGATGTGACGTGCGGAGAGTCAGCGGAGGTTTCCGCAGCGCGCAGCCGGCGGCCAAACGGTACGTCGACTGCCCCACTGAAAAGCATCTCATGCTGAAATAAAAGACATACATTTCAATTTATTTAACATCAAAGAATGTTAAAACTGTATGTGACACTTTTTGGTGGAAGGAACTACATTTAGTGTTCAGAAGCACGCAAGGCCCCTATTTCATCTCAACTTTCAGAAAACGGTTTAAGGGAAATGTGACGGAAGATACGAGGTTGGAAGGCAGAGCCCAATTCTTGCTGTAGACATATTCATGCTTTTGGAATTTCACAATACGAATGGAAGGTAATATTTTAGATTATTTAAAGGCAATAAATATTATTTTAGTGTTTGATTCTCGTTTGTATTAGGAAAAAATGTTATTAATTATTCAGTAAAATCATTCTATGGGACCGGGAGGTCGTAGTTTCGAGACCCGACGATGGCAGATTTTGCCACTAGCTAGATAGCTAGGTTGTGTTTGGTCCCTGTCTGGAGGAGAATTCTAGCGACCGGCTGCTCTGATCGGTAGTTTTCCGTGGTTTCTCCTATCAACACCAGGTGAATGCTGGAGCTGTACCCTAGCAAACTGGCCACGGACGGCGCACGATATTTCCTTCCTCTTCCTTCTCCTATCCTCACCCCTTACGCACACTTACACTCACATGCACTACACCACAACACTTGCCGGGAGGTCAATGAAAGCTTGTTCTGGTCGGGCCGGATCTCGCGGTTGGGAGGATCCTGGTTGGCGAAAATCCCGCTACCCGACGGTAAGTCGGCACCGGATCTCACCATACAGCATCACCACCACCTCTCGACGAAAAACAAACGCATACTAATACTTCTGGGAATAATGACATTTAACATTTGACGCAGCCAAAATCAACAATCAATCAATAAATCTTTCTAATATTCAGCTGTGGTTTCTTCCATTTAAATAATTTATTTTAGACTGAGACAAAATTATCATCAGACATTTTAAAGTAAAATTCAATATCATATTCAAATAACTGAGTTTATTATGGAAGTGTTGAATATGAGTGCACCAAATACTCATCTTATTTTATCTAATTGTCTGAAGTAGTCATTCATTTGTAAGAAGTCATGAAATTGAATTGTTTAATCTCTCTTGCGATATTTAAACCCTTTGATTGTTGAAATAACTGCAAATATTTCACGCAAACGAATTTTTTTTCGTTTTATTATTTTTATTTTTATTTTTAAATATTTTTTTGCAAATACAACTATATCTGACCTGAACTCTTTATTCTAAAATCCAACAATAATATTTACGACGTTTTGCACTAAAAACGAGACAAATATCTGTAGTGAATGATCAATTAAATTACACGTAATTGTGATAACTATTTTTAGTTATATATGATTTTCAACATTTGTTTCAACAGCAACATACTTTTAAACTATTTTATGTGCTACTTTTATAGGAACGAATGATTTCAGCTTGTCATCGATGCTATAATTTCCAAATAAATTCGCTGGCTTTTTGGTGTAATGAGTTAATGAAACGTAATGAAAGGTTTATGTCATGTATTCAATATTCAATATTTACATGCAATATTTCTGCAGAAATACTTGCTACACATCAGCTAGAATATTCTTGAATGCGTAAAATTGAAATAAATATTGAGGAATATCAGAATTTCCTTACACATTGTTACTGAAACTATTATAAGCTGCCGCACATATTTGTGATTTTAGTGTTGAGCTTCAACAGATCACTAAATGCGGGCTTGCCAAAAAGTTTCCTAAAATTTCCGATCCCCGATTTTTCAATCCGATCTTTTTTTAGCCACTATTGTATTTGACACAAAAATTCTAAACCACTGAAGCCATTAGACTTAAATCATAATTACATTGTCGTTTAAAATACACTCTCAAATTGCTCAAAGGGTGGAAGATTGTTTGATCCAATCACTTTAATAGTCATCACAACCATTCTATATAATGCAGCTGCAATGTCTTTAACCATATTTCTCCACCTGCTGATTTTATGGTTGCCGCATTCCTTACAGTAACATTTAGTGTCCTACACCCACCATTAATTTTGGAATAGTGACCGCCGTTATTACCACGGGCGGTGCTAATAGTATAAGTGAAGTCTCCTTGGCATTACATTTTCAAAACAATTCTTTTTTCTCAAACTATTGTCATGGGGTTGTAGATCTTGTCTACCAATCGCTTTAATAGTCTCCGTTACAGCCATACTGCACCTAGCAGCTGCATTGTCCATAACCGTTATTTGCGCAGCTGCTGAGTTTATGACTTAACTCATCCCCTGTAGTAGCATTGTAAAGCGTCGCCGTCGGAGGCGGTGCCAGGGCAGCGGCGTGAGGTGCCCCGCCGCGCGTCACGTGAGCGCAGCGGGCGGCGCTGGGGGAGGGGCGGGGCGCTGTCGTGCCGCGCCGTCATAAGGCGGCGCAGAGGTCGCGCAGTGCGGGGAAGGCGGCGGAGCGGAGAAGGGAAGGAGGCAGAGCACTGGGACGGGACGGGACGGGACGGGACGGGACGGGACGGGACGGGACGGGACGGGACGGCGACGGGACGGACGACGGGACGGACGGACGGCGACGGACGGACGGACGGGACGGGACGGGACGGACGGGACGACGAGGGCGGGACGAGTGGTCGGGTCGGGACGGACGGGATGGGACGGGATGGGAGCGATGGACGATGGGACGATGCGGATGGACGGGAGGCGGATGGACGGATGACGGGATGACGGGATGGGACGGGATGGGACGGGATTGGACGGGATATGGACGGAGATGGGACGGGATGGACGGGTTAGGACGGGAGGAGGACGGGACGAAACGCGACGGATCGGGGCGGCCGGGACGCGGCGTAGCAGGCGGTGGAGCAGGGTCAAACAAGCTGAAGCGTGGGGAAGCGAGGCGAGAAGGGGTGCGCGACTGTGAAGAGCGGGGAGGGGGATTGGGTGGCCGAGTTGGAACGGTACGAGGCGGGATAGAATGGGGCGGTGCGGAGCGTGCCGCTGTGGAGTGGGGAGGTGCGGGGAGTCCCGGGTGGGGAGGGGGGCGGAGTGAAGGCTGGTGTTTCGCGCACGCACGTCCCCCACGGCGCGGTGCCGGGAAGGAAGGCATCAGCGCGGGAAGCCGTCGGCCACGCAGCGCTTGCTCGGCCACGCGACCTCCGCAGGTGTGAACCGGAGCCGTCTACATTTGCGACCTACCGCTACTGTCGTGAGAACAGAGTTGTCATTTAAGAATTGATAATAATTTTGGAGAGAATGTGGATTAAATACATAATGGTTACGATGTACATTTAGTTCATTTTTTTGTGTACTCATTTATAACAAACACGGAGCGGTGACAACGTTAGAATGCAGCAAGATCAAGCGCATGTATTTTATGATATATAATACATACATAACATATACTCAAAGTCTACGCTGCCAGTCCGAATGGCAGTAGTGCCGTAGCAATCTCGGACCGAAGGATTGCTGGTTTGAGTCCCACCTCTGGCACGGTTGTTTTGTGTTTGTCCTTTCACTCCCTATCATCATCATATCGTGTCATCCTCACAGTTACCATATCGTTACATGCAATGGTCGCTAATGACCTAGAAGTTGATACGACCTTAAATAACAAAAAAGCCTACGTTTTGGACGCTTTCGTCAAATTGTGTTAATTCCCCTGGGTCTCTCCATCGCAGCAAAGTTCATGTCTAAAGACTGTGTGTGACTGCAAGAAAAAATTCTGATGGGCGAGAAATGCCATGAAAAGATTCTTTCTGATGATTCTGCTCTGAGGAAGGCATCAGGGCGCAGCAAACTTTCCAAGCAAGACTCGCAGCTAGGCTTCCTGGTCAAATGAATATCGCCCAACAACGTAGTCGACATTTGCAGGTATGAACGGCAACAGTCTTCATATGGCAGTAGATGCAAAAGGTCTGTAGTGAGGAAACGACTTTTTACACGAAGGGTACATGAGAATATTTCCACCAAAATAAAACAAGTTAACTTTTAAATTATGCTATCGAAAGTAACTCCGGAGTTACCTTGGTATTTATGTATATTCCGTTCACACCTTGTTCAGTCAAATTCTCTCTATTCTCCAAACTCTAGATTCTCAAAAATAAATATCTCAGTTCTAATACGATCTCAAATTCCAAATCGCATTCTGCCCTCGGCGGTAGTGTAATATTTTTAAATTTTCCCCTATTGCATTGTAGATTCTACCTCAAATATCTAACCTACTCTATAATTATTTTTTTCATTATCAGAATGTTTGTTATTCTATTTTCGTAATTTTCATTTTTTCATTATTCGATTTTCATTTCATTCAACTTTTATTATTTTAATTAAGAGAAGAAGAGTTAGTATATCGAAGACGCTGTTTTAAGGCATTATTTTAAGATCAGTTAAAATGC
This sequence comes from Gryllus bimaculatus, assembly GCA_017312745.1. Classification (NCBI taxonomy): domain Eukaryota; kingdom Metazoa; phylum Arthropoda; class Insecta; order Orthoptera; family Gryllidae; genus Gryllus; species Gryllus bimaculatus. The sequence goes on from BOPP01000021.1 coordinate 4,119,143, forward strand.
ACAGAACACACGATTTAGCTTAATTTAAACAAATTTATTTTAACCCATCGTGTTTTAATTTATCCTGTAGTACGTGTACATGTTTGTGACAAAAGCAATAGGGGTTGCAAGCCAAGGAAAATATGTAAAAACTTTAATTTACGAAACAGTAACTTCTGTGGATTTTATTGTCAGTTATCGTCAAATTTGAGCGGTTTTCAGAAGGTAAGATTAGTTTGTTTAATATTGTTATAATCGAGACATTATAAACGAACATTTTGTCCTTAATATATTTGAAGTTTCCAAAAGTATATCCTTGTTTAATATTCTTCTCAGTGTTCGTCCCTGTGTTAAATATTTTTGTCAACTTGTGTCTTAAAACGGATAAAGTTATTGCAATAATTCTCTAATAAATTTCAAGTAGTTAATAAAGGTAGTAATATATTATACTTTTTCATTATATAAATTTGATATTTTATTTATGTGCTTTCTGAAAACATTACTGATAACCTCGGAGCTGAATTGATGTCGCTTCTATCGGAATTTATTTACATTTTAGAAGTTAAATTACTTTAAATGCTAAGATACATCGCTGATAATTAAACAAAAGGATACATTCACAATATTGGTGTGAGAATACAAAACATCGAAAAAATACCAAAGCGTATCGTAAACCAAACCTTCGTTTTATATTGCTCTTCACATTTCTTTCTTGTGTATCCCATTGAGCTTTTTTTCTTAGATTATCTTCTTCAAAATTTCACCCACATGTCAGAATATTTTTGAATTTAACGACCATTCAGAACGTCAGTTCATCACAATAGCGGGACAACTGTTCCACAAACTATGATCCAACTCCCACACAATCCCTTTTCACAAAGATTCTCGTGAAACCTTTTCACGCCTTGAATGCATAATCATAGGCTGAGTTTTTGTATTGAAGATCTCTCTTTAGACATTCTTGGACTATTGTGAAACTTTATCAGAATGCCTTGTATCATTCTTAAGGCAATTTTCTCTTGAAGAATACTGATTCTTAACTTTCTTCTTTTCTTCTAATTTTTATCCTTCCCTTTATTCTCTAATATCTTTTATTGTATTTTTCGAACCATTAATTTAAATGTTCATTAATTTTGAGTTCACGGATGGATTTCGAGAGAATAAATGAGATATTAATTTAAAATTTTCTCGTAACATTTTATAAAGCGAATCGACAAACCATATCTTACTTTAACTATTTTAATGTTTTTCATTTTACTTCGAATTTATAAATCGTGACTAATTCTTCTTTTTCCTAAGTCTATACAATTTTATCCATGGAATAACAAGGATAGTGTTTCAAATTTGTCTTGAACTTCGTTATGCTTATTAATGCTGAGATTGACGGATAAATCGCGAAATTTTCAAGAGAATTCTCACATATAATATGACCTTTCGGATGCAGATCAAAAGGTTCTCCATAGTGACATTGAATAAGCAAATGACCAGAAACCACCCTTTGCGTATATGACTCACAAATTTCGTGCTAGGCGTAGTGTTACGTATTCAACTTTTATAAACTCTGTACATGTCTAAGTGTCGCAGCATGGAAACGTTATAGTAAAAAACTTGCTGAATTTTCATAATACATTTGTCTTGTGATCTAGTATTTTCTAATGTTCTAATTATTAAACGTCTGTAACTAGAATTTTTTCACAGGCGATGAACATCAATCGTCTGCATTAAATGTGGAAAATTGTAAAATATAAAGTGCAGCAGACGTTCGAATGGGAAATTTTCATCATAATTTACACTACTTTCGTTTCTGACGGAGGTGAAGAGCATACATTGATACATTTATCAAACCTTTTGTCTTCAGTTCCTTCCTCTTCTTCTGCTCTAACTGGAACGAGGAGATATGAACGCATCTTGAGGGAGAAAACATCGCATTTGTTCTAGATCAGTATTTATAAATTTCGCCTAGAATGAATCAAACCTGACCACAGGATCGAACGTCTACATAATAGGACTTAAGGTTTCTCATCCATGCAGTAGTCTGCATGACGATTTGATCAAACAACTTGGTAAGTGTACTTAGTAACTTAGTAAGTAGTATGTGTCGCTAAATACATCGTTGGGATTTTAATCCACTAGTTCTCGATCTACAATGATAAAACTACACGTCCACAACTACATACGATAATGCACAAAGTTTTGCGTGTATTATTATTTTCATACCAGCGTATCAGAAAGAACAGTTTTTTAGGAAAGGAAAGTATTTAATTTCAGTCTATTAGTCTATTAAATTAGTCTATTAAATTTTAAACAAAACATTTGACAGCATGTCCGAAAAGCAACGAAACATTTTTTGGTGAAAAAGAAACGGAAATTAAGGTACGTCACTTTGAAAAAAAACTTTCAAATTTTAAATACCTCAATTGTGATTATAATATCATATCACTGAATTGTGAACTACATTTTTTATTTTTCCTTCTTCACTTAGTATTATAAAGCAGTTTGTTTTTCTGGACTACGTTCATTCCATTTAATGAAAAGCATTAGCGAGTCCCACACCTTTAGGAATGAAAAAAATCTCCACCCCTGTTCAAAGCCGTTGGTTTGGCGGCGCTCAACACGGCAGATCGTTCAAACAAGCAGTTGGCGGGCGGTGCGGCGAACGCCCCAGGAGATCGCGCTTTGATCGCGCCGGTGTCGCCAGGCATGAGAGAGGCTGGTGCGGCGCGGCGAGGCGCGGCGCGGCGTGGCAGCATGGAGGCGAGGGAGGCAGCGCGTAGCGCTGTTGCCCGGGTCAAGGATCACACGGCAGTGCTGGCTGGGCTCTCAGCGCCGGCCGCCGGCCGCCGGTCGCCGGTGCTGAAGCCCGCCTCACACTTTCCCCTTTCAGCGCCCCGCACCAGGGGACTCCAACGCTGCCAGCTCGCCGGCGCTGCTTTGCGGAGACGGTGACTGTTTGTGGGTGTGGAATGAGGGGAATAATTGAAAGGATTGGTTCCAATCGGGGAGATGGGAAAGACGTGATTTTTGAAGCCACCTTATTGAGTGTTCGTGCGAGTTACTTGCTTTAGGTAGAGTCTTCCGTTTTATGTCTGTAAATTAGTTCGATAGTATCAATAATAATTACTTTTCTTAACTTGCATTTTCTCTGTCATTGCCACCTTATGGGATCTCAAAGCCTGCATCGCTAACGCGATATTTTTGACTGTTGGTTGAAAGATTGAAAGAGAGTGAGAAATGCGGTTGGTATGTCCAGTAAGGCAGCAGATGACTGTGATTTTTTGGATTCTCTTCTTTTTGAGGTTTAACTGTATATCTCCTTCAGTTTCAGTTTCAAATCTAATGAAAAGCTACAAACTTAGTTTAATCGTCTACCGGGCTTCCGCTTAAAGTTGGACCTGGTGTCTACCAGGCTTAGGTTGCTCATCGCCACTCGGCGATGAAGTCAGGATGAAGTCAGCGCTTACTTCAACGTTAATAGTTTTGAATAATATTAAGAAGTCTTTTCATTAATACGATTTCCAATTTTATACATAATGTATGCATTAAAATTTCTTTATAGTTTTGTATTTTTCTTCTTTTCCTTTTAACTTTTGAAAAACCATGTCATTATTTTTCATTTGTTACAGACAATTAACTGCAAAATGTCGTATTATATTTCATACTGCACAATGGTGTTTTAGTCAGTTGAATTTTATTACATGATTGATAATTTTCGTATATAAGTGAATGACGAAAATCTATTACAGGAGGTCGATTCCATTGAAATATTATGAAAAGAAGTAACAATGTTTGTCGAGCTTCTTTTGTCTTATCTGATAAATGTCTGTCTTGGTGGCGGAAGTGGTAAGAGATACGACTAAAAACGCGGGATATGAAGCCTGTTGGCGTAATTCCGACTTTCACATATGAAATAGTCTTTCTTCGATTTGATTGTGGCATTAGCTTCATTCCGTCACGATCCACAACTAATGTATCGTCATATTAATTATGATTCATCTCTCACTATAATGTCACTCATTATTGTCTGCAACTACATGCTTCAGTCAATGACTTCAGTTGAAGCTCATATTCATTTGAAACAAAAAATACTAGTGTTGTGCTTGCACATCGCCACTTTATCGCATCGTCAGAGTACTCGAACCTGGGGTTGCCTCACCAGCGCTCTTTCTGTGCGGACACCTCGGTTGCTGAAGATAAAAGGACCTCGTCACCGTGTTTGTGGGTGTCGAAATCCCGTGAATAATTGACAGCAACGGAAGCAGTGTACGGGGATTGAACTACGGGAAATACGGAAAATTCGAGTAATCCGACAGCCGGAGAAAGGTTTTTAAAATCCCGTTTGTTTTGTCGTGTATCAGCTTCATGCTTTGTCAATACCTTCAAATGCACGCCCTCGGCAGTAATAATTATTTCTTTCGAATAGGTTTTTCAATGTCCGACCTACTCTTTTACCTTTTACCGGTCTCGACGTGGGGTTCTGTGCTGTAATTGCGCGGTTTCCAGTTACAGTTGTGAAACGAGTCACAACGTGGGCGTTGAAATGAAATAAATAATTTGAAGGATCGAACACTTACCAGATTAGGCCTCCAAAGGGGCAGCTATTTTAATGAACTTCCTGGAGAAGAAGAGAGTGTACGTCACTGTTTTTCTCGGTGGTATGTTACCTACATCCCTGCCTTTTTTGATGAAAGTTGACTTTATGGAAAAAAAAAATTCATTGTTGACTGAGGAGTCGGGGAATCCTATGTTCTCTCGCCAAAAGTGATTGTTCTCAGAACGATTTCCAGAATGTTGCCTGAGTGCATGAATTGCATGAATATCAGGGGACTCTAATATCCCTTTTGTGCACAAAATAATACTCTAAAATGAATCATTAGATGTTCAATATTTGAATTAGATAATTATAACAATTGAATTCCTGTAATGAATTTAAACGAAGAAACGAAACGAAATTGACATATTTCTATGTTAATTGTAAAACAGATATGTATGTATGTGGCATTTTGGGTCGATAGTTCGAATTCGCCGACTAGCTAAAGGTGTCTCCTATTCGTGTCCTAATTAAACTACCATGCTTGGAACGAAAATGATATATTTTCTTCTCCGTAACTAGCAAGATCCGCCTACCTGAGCTTTACTTCGTACACAGCTACAGAAACTAGGAAGATTTTAAAGGAAAGCTACAGATATTTTTGCCCCGACCGGGAATCTATCCCGTGATCACGGTAATAATGTAATATTTAACAAATATTTGTAACAACTCCTCTTCAAAATTGATACTTAACTATTTCTAGGACGACGGACACAACCATTTTGCTTTGAGCTCTCCTTTAGTAGATATTGTAGGAATAAAGCCGGGGATTTGGATTGATATTTTATTAAAAATACAACAAAATCAAGCCTGGAGTTCATTTACAGATAAATTTACAGATATATTTTCTGCCGCTTGGGAGGGAAAATTTCTGATTTGCAACATTTTCTAACTATGGATTGTTTCTAATTTCATTCCATTGAGCGATGTTCGTAGTAGAAGGTCGAGGTAAGGATTTTGGAGATCAAGAACACTTGCGCAGATTACTCTTTTCTCCTAAATCAGATATAGGTTCAACGTTTTTTACACTATTTCAAATTTAACCAAATCAAAATAAATCAAATTAAGTAATTAGTGTTTCTTTAAATATAGTGGACATTGGTCTGTATTTCACTAGAAGGAAACAGTCGGTTTTGACTACGGACGTTACATATGGATGTGAATTAATGTTCTATATGAGAATTTTTTATATTAAAAGTAATGTGATTAAGCCGAAAAATAAGTGTGAGTCCTTTATTCTGCAAAATTAGCAAAGAATAATGAGACGAAATAAAAACCTTCTGTCACTCAAACAAATTTTACAGTAAGATAAAAACAAACGTTTATAAAACCTTAATGTCAAAGTAACTTAAACAGTTCAACCATTTTTATTAAAATAACTATAAATCGTATTTGGAATTTGTTTACGCTTTTATACGAGTAAAATAAAAAAAATAATTTTCGTGTCCATCGTCTTAACGTGTTTCAAATACATTTTCATGGCATTCAGATTGTTATAGCTAATTTCGTTTCCAAACTTTTCGTACTCGGTGCAATCTTGCTAAACGGTGGCACCCCTGCTCATGCATTCCTTCTTCCCTGAAAGGCTAACCGCTGCGGTTGCAGCAGCGAACGACTAAAGCTGCAGGATAGAAGGGCCGCACAGTAGGTCGGAACATAAAATTTCATGAGCCATAATAAGCTATTACTGTGTGCTTATATACTTTTATTGTTAAAGTAAAACACGCGTGTTCTCCCTAAAGTAACACGAACATTATTCACAGTTTTCGTACAAAACATATTTGGTCCTACTTAAACAAATGTAATACGATGCGTTTGTAGATCCTGCATTGATGTTAGTGTTAATTTGAATATTAATGGCTCGTGAAGTCTTTTTATAACAATGTGCAAATATTACAAAAATTTCTCATGAAATAATTGAAACTTATGCACAAAAGATCAATATATAATCGCTTTCGTTACCGTGCACAATTATTACTGAGTTAAGAATAAGACATTTAATATCATTAGAGGTCGTCCATAAATTACGTAACGCTAAAGAGCGGGCTTCAGGCAGCGTTACGCTGCGTTACTTGGTGGTAGAGTGGTGATAGTTCAGTGTTATGTAACATTGATTTATTTTTAATTTTTCGATATTTGGTGAAAACAATACCGTTTGGCTTATACCAAAATATTAAACATATTAATTACTTTTTAAAAAGCATAAATAATTTAAAGTTATTGTGTAATTTGTTACAATAAGTCGAAGTACTTTTTTTTCATATTTTTTTGTAGAATCTGTAAGATTACGAAGAAAATATTCAAAACTGACCAATTGCATATTCTAGAATCTAATTAAATTGGTGGATTGTCGCTCATGCGTCGTCCACAACATGTGCACGGCTTGTAAGAAATTTTCATGTCTGTGCGTCCTTCCTTCACATAGCACATATTCCCTATTTTTTTTACATAAAGTCAGAATGTCATCGCCAATGAATTATGACTTTAATCACCATAAATAAAAAGAACACAAATAAAATTAATATAATTTTTTAATATCATTTATTTTTATTTCTTGCAAATAGGGAAGGAATGTCACACGAATTAAGTAATTATTTGGGGAGTTCTAGCGCGCGTTACGGGTGCGTTACTGTGGGGGAGAGGGTATTCAAAATACTTCAAATTTGCTTTAGGTAATATCTAAATAATCTCGTTAAGAAAATTAAGAGTATAAGTAAAAATTATTACTAAGTTTTCGATGTGTGAAAAATCTTTGGAGAAAAATTTGCTACATTTGAATGATCGTTTGACGGGTTAGTATGCACGTCCTGCTAGAATTTCCTTTCGCCCACTGCACTACCCGTGCGGCGGGGGGGGAGAATCTCGCGCAGGTAAGGACGCATCGGAGCGCTTCGCCCCTCCACGCGCAACCACGGTCCATTAGAGCAGCGCTACCGCCGCTCGTCGCCGCCCTTTCTGCACCCTCTCGCCCCACCCGCATCTCGTTTACCCCAGCCATTCACCTCTCCTCGCCTCTGGGGTTCGCCTCTCCGCCCGGAGCCGTTCCGCCCGTTTCCCCGCCTCGTTCAACAGCGTCCCGCCTCCACACGCCCCGACTGCAAGCCCGCCTTTCCACGCCCTCGCCCCACACGACCCCGCCCCAACCAGCTTCGTCCCGCTCCACACCAACCTCCCCCGCCCCCTCACCCCCCTCGACTCCCGCGCCCCCCCGGCCCTCCCTCGCCGCCCCGCCCGCCTCGACTCAACCCGCCCTTTCACGCCTCGCCCCACCCCGTGCCAACCTGCTTCGTCACGTCGCACCCCGCCCCACACGCCGCACCCCACCCCACCACCGCCACCTCGCCCACACACCGCACCACGCCCCACACACCGCACCCCGCCCCACATACCGCACCCCCGCCCACACTACTCCGCCCCACACCGCCGCACCCCACCGGCCCCGCCCTCCCCTCACCGCCCGCCCCGCCTCGACTCAACCCGCCCTGCCACGCTCGCCCACCCCACCCCGCGCCAATCCGCCCCGCACATCCCCATCGTACCGATCCGCCCCACTACGGTTCATTTTGCCCTGCCTCACTACACTTTCTACGGTCTCTAGTTCTGCGCTGCGTTCTGCCTCGCTGCACCCCGCCACACCCTTTCCACCCAGTCTCAAGAACTCACATACCTCGTCACATCTCGACACACTATCAGATCCCGTCACACTCCATCACATCTTGCTATAACCGGACATAAGTCAGCATATCCCTCCTAGTTTAACAACATTCCGTTATGTTCGCATCATACCCCGTTACGATGCGCCACACCCCGTCATGCTCAGCCTCACCCCGTCACGATCAGTCGCACCCCGTGAAGCTCAGTCACTCTTTGCCACGCTCAGCCATATCGTGCCCGCTCAGCCATAGACCGCCTCTCTTAGCCACACCCCACCACTCTCAGCCACACTTCACCACTCTTAGCCACACCCAGCGACTCTGTCACAGTCCACCTTTCTCAACCACACTCCGCCACTCTCAGCCACACCCTGCCACTCTGTCACACTCCTCCTCTCTCACACATACCTCGCTTCTCTCAGCCACATCTCACCACTCTCAGCCACACTCAGCCACTCCCCGCCACTCTCAGACACGGGCAGACCAGCTACACTACAACACTGACACCAGGTACCCCGCGACCCGCAACGCCCTTCTGTGCCCCGCGCAGCCCCGCATCATCTCGCGTCGCCCCACCCGCCTCGTGCTGCCCCGCCCCACTTCTCCCTTTTCCACCCTTCTCTTCACCTCTTCGCGCATTCCCTGAGCTCCACCTCTTAAGCAGTTTCCATTCTAATTACATCGCTGCTGCATAGACTGGCCAAATTACTTCTAATTACTTTCGGCATAATAATAGCAGTTCTTGTCTGGCGCGCGCCGAGAGAGCGTTCGTTGGCGCGAGCTCGGGTCGAGCGAGCGAACAACGGTCGACCGACCGAAGACCAGCCGGGTGGGTGGCACCAGCCTTCCTCCCCACCCCCCACCCCACGACTTCCCCTCTCCTCCCTTCCCCCTCCACATCGTCGCTTCGCGGGCGCGCGGTGCGCGCACAGTCATACGCGCCGCGAAACACGGCCTTATAAAGGCCATTACGCGCGTAATGGCGCGGAGGCGCTTCTTTGGCGCTTCACCTCCCGCGCGCGCTCTCGCGGGAAACCGCGCTGCGCAACGCCGCCGGAAAGAGGCTGCCCCGAGAGAAGGTGCGAAGGAAAAGAGAAACGGGTGAATGCCGGATGGTTAAACGTTGCGTTATTGTTTATGATATTCGTTCATACAAATATCTCTCTTAAATTAGTTGCTATTATCTATATCATTTTAATTATTTCAAATTACTTTCATCGGGAGAGATGAGACGGTGGCAGGATTTTCGACACTCGCTTGTCTAGATAGGTCAAATTCAGTCGCTGTCTGGAAGAGAATATTAGCGGCCGGTTGCTGTGATCGGTAAGTTTCCGTGGTTTCTCCAATCCACACCAGGCAAATTCCGGAGCAGTACCCTAACAAACGGGCCATGGATCGCGAGCGATCTTTCCTACCTCTTCCTTGTCTTATCCTCACCTCATATACACACTTACACTAACCTGACCAACTCTACCACGCATGCCGAGACAGGAGGAGCTTATAGCTTGTCCCGCCTGGAGTCATACCCCGCTTATGGGAGATACCTGGAAGGGGAAAACTCCTCTAGCCCACGGTAAGTTCGGATCTCACCCTCCAGTGGGAAGTCCATTGCAATCCCTCGAGCAAATGCAAACATTACGGACTTATTATCCTAGTAGTTGTCCCGCCTGGAATCACGTACAGCACCCGGAATCAATCAAATTACTTTCACTTGTTTAATCAGAATATTTCCAATATTTATGAATATATGGTTTAGTATACATTGATTAAATTGTCAGATGTTGGAGAAGAGATATAGACTGCAGTGAACTATTGTAAGATCCAAGTAATTGTTTACACAGCTTTTTATGTCTTTATGTCCATTATTCTCGAAAAGCCGTAGAAAAAACACTACTCATTTCGGTATATTATATTGTGTGGTTATGGATTGTGGTAAACCCTATACACTCACCGTCTCATTTTTGAACACTAGGCAGCGAGGGGATAACAGACGCGTAAGGCAGAGGTACTTAAACGCGCGGCCTGGTATCCGTTCCCGTACTAAACGAATGAGAACTAGCAAGTAATGTTTTCCTTGTGATTAAGAGAGGGCAAGTAGCCAGACCCACCACGGAATTTCCCCAGGCGCCGCGTGTATACGCAACCCGCGCGGAAGCTCTCTTTTTTCTGGTCACCACGCGTCGAGTAAGCAGCTGCTCTTTTGATCACCGTTCGACGAGGGTCAACATTTTCATTAAACATTAGATATTGTTTGCGCGCTGCAACGACTACTAGGTAGGAGTGTTCGGCGTCAAACAGACGTCTAGTTAGTCGTCCGCGAGATAGTGCAGATTAAGTAGTGTTTCTTCAATTAACAACACGGGAAGTAAATGTTACCCGTTGTGAAGGAAACATTAAAAGTCCTGGCTTTTAAAAGTAAAAGTAGCAACGAGCGAGGAACTTGCACGAGTATTCGGTAAAGTGCAAGGGACATTTTCGCAAAGTTGGCGTAGTCAGAGGCGCCGGTAGCAGACGAGGGAGAAGAAGAGGCCGAGAATCCAGGCGCACGTGGAAGAAGACGGAACGGCTGGAGGAAGAACGGAAGAGGACGCAAGAAGGAAACGCAGACGGCAGAGGCGAATCCCGTCTCTCTTACGACGCAGAGGCTGGACCGAACGGCTTCAGTGCAGCGACCAGCGCACGACCATCAGAGCCAAAAGTGGGAAGTTCACGAGGTAACAGGAACCGCAAAATAGGTCAAGTCACGTCGGCAGGGAAAAACTAGTATAGAAAGTGTTAAGAATTTGAGGACACGGGTGGCAACAAATTACAGTATTATAGTAGGAGACGTTTTGATGCGCTATTGCCTGCCTAAGAACAATTAAACTTAGGACATTATTATTTCGCTATTTTCAGACACAGTTAAATTGTAAATTAGAGTAGTGCACTTGCACACATTCTGTTCATTACATGTATAATCTTGATGCGAGAGATTGTAAATTGAATTTTGTTTTCACGTGCAATGTAATTAGAATAGCTCAAATTTAGATATAATTAATTTTCCAAGGAATTCCCAGTGTAGTTTAGGATAATTTTGTCAGAGTATCAATTTTGAAGTAAATTATGTTTCATTCACATGAGTGTGTGTTGTAAAGGTTTCATTTGTGTTTTGATTATTCTTTGTAAACGTGCGATTCTATATTCTTGGTTTTTGTCATTAACTTATGCCACAAAAAGTTTATGGTAAATTATACTCTCGTTTGTGTGCAATCTGTGTGATTTTATTGTGTCAAAGGTTCAACCTTTCTCGCACCTTGAAGATCCTGCTCCCTAGATTTTTAAAGCTCGCTTCACGAGCAAAATCTTGATAACCGCTTACGGTTCATGCCTGCTACTGTGAAGGTGGTAAGTTATGTGTGGTAGGGTTGGCTAGAATATATTATATATATATATATATATATATATATATATATATATATATATAGGACGTGTTAGACGTTTTTTATTTAAGTTCTGAATGAAAGAATAAGAGAAACGTTGTGAGACTGATAAATTCTCATGAATGGTTAATTCAAATGACGCTGCGGTTGAGTGTAATTCAGGGAAGAAAATGTAGTTCTTTTGCTGGAGAATGAAAGTTAATTTACGTTCAAGTACGTCTCATGACAAGTTTAGATCTGTAACGGTTTGCCACAAATAGGTGTCAATATCTGCGTAATAATCTGAAATATACTACACAACTAACAAACTAACACGGGGAAGAAAATAATTAAATGAAAAATTAAAAAATAACCCAATTAAAACTCCATAATCCAGGATCACACTATTGTATGATATAATAATTTATGTTAGCAGAATGCCCTTTATGAAAAATCTTTAAAGCTTGAAAATTGTTAGCCAATTAGAAACGTGGCAATTTTAATTCAAAGTGAGCAATCGTATAGCTTTATTACTATTAAACAATATTCCAGATCAAGGTATTTGGTGGCATAATATTGGTAACACTTCAATTTTGCCATTGTTTTTTCAATCGCATCAATTTTTCAATCGCCATACAAATCAGAGCCGCAACTTTTAGTAAATTGAACTGAGCAGCGATAAATTAAACAAATACACGATCAAAAACTGACATCCAGTAAAACCTGATAACTATTATTAATATATACAGAGCTTTATTTCTTGCGAAACGCGTTGGAACGGCGTTCCAGTACCTCGAGAGTAATTTATTAAATTATATGATAAATATATAAATATTTCTATTAGATTAATTAATAATATATAAGGAAAATGTATAGAATTTATAACACAAAGGAAAATGTATCTGGACAATGTATAGCAATTATAAAGCATAATATAATTCCTGTAACGATTTAAATTGTCAACTACACCTTGCCAATCAATTGGTTTACAATAAGTTACTACAATACATCAGTGCAAACACGTGTCCCTATTGTGGTTTGTTCAGCCTAATTGTAGAGACACAAATATATTTATAATATAAGTAATATATAATATAATATATTACTAGGCAATAAAGGAATAAAAAATGAAAATACAAAATAATCTGTTGATACATTTATTAAAATGCTTACAATGGTAGGGATGTGTAATTATTATATAAATTATTGTGAAACGAGTGATGTATTATATGGGGAACACAATAATTAAATTATGCCCCTGTAAATGAAAGTACCAACCATATGTAAAAAATATTAATATTCGATATGTGTCCATCTTAGAGAACATTTCTACAGCAATTGAAAATATTTAATTTTGTACTTAGATATTACACAATTCTGAAAATATCAATCAAAACTTGTTTTTACAGGAGGGACTTGCAATAAAATTATAATTTTCCCCTCAAATATGAAGTACTTCTACTAATGCAAAACAAATGTAATGTAATGTAAAAATATGAGTTATATTTTCAGAAGATGGATGCCACAAAAACAAGGATTAACACGAGAAATGATACCACAAAATAAGAACATTAAAACGGTAGTACTAATCCAATATGGAACCAAAATATCTCACAACATAATTCATAGGCAAATATTAACTGCAATCTCACACACCGAAAGGTAATGAGAAAATGGAAAGCATGAACTTAAAAAGATGGAAGTATCAAGAAGAGAATAACGTTGCTGCAGTATTGAAACCATAAGCGTTAAAGTTGGGTTTAGCGCTCGCCGGAATACACTTTGCTCTTGAGGAGAGAGAGAAAGAGCACAATAGCACGCTCCTGAGCTGAAACCATCTCGCTGCAGGCTGCGTGTCAACTCGATCGTTTTGCCGAGCTCTTGTCAAACTTCTGCCATCGTTCCGGGAAAATGTTGGGAACTTCGGATGAAGGATGTAGCATACTTCGCCGTTATGAACTCTGTATTTTGGCATCAGGTTTCTCAAAGGTTCAAGACGATGGTATAACGAAACTGCTCACAAAAAGAGTAAGTACTAAAGTGACTAGGGTACAAGAAGCACGTTAGTAGCAATGTTTTCTCACAAAGTACGAGATACTATTAATGTAGTTTTGATTTTAATGTAGTGTATTGTAATTTCGGATAAAGCATCAAAGTTATTTTTCTTTGGAAGTATTTAATAAAACATAAATGATATTAATAAAACACTGCTTAGATTAAATTAGAGTAATTTCAGAATTATATTATATTTGCTTATAGAAATTTAGAATGTACAGTTGATCAAGTAAAATGTTTTTTAAATATATTATTGCTTTTAATATTCTTTGTCTCATTTTGTTCAACTTTACGCCGAACAATTTAAACTAGATGAAATTGGTAGAGCATGTCATTGCAAATAGAATAGGTGCTTTGAAAAACGAAAGGATGTGGTATCATTTCTTGTCTTGACTTTCAAAACGTTATAATCGATTTCATAATATCTTGACAGGAAGAGAGAAGGGGCCTAGCGAGAGAGACAGACAGGGAGAATGGAAAAGAGATCATTAACGTGGAGAAGGACGCCAATCAATCTTTAAAAGTAATTAAGCTATATGGACGACGTAACCACCCAATGCGAAAATCGATTGAGTTGTACTTCGATAACAGCCGCAAAACAAATTATGGAAAGTAATAATGTCAATTTTCATTAAATGAATGAGTTTGAGAAGCCTTAAAGAAATGAGGGAAAGGAAGAGGAAAATTAAATAATAATTTATTTAAAATGATCAGAAATCGTTAAGTTTAATATTTTGCGCAATATACAGTAAAATCTGTCGTAAGTTGAAATCGAATGGGACCCAAAAAAATTCCTGTTTACGGAGGTTTCCGTTTTATGCACGGTTGTCCATTTTACGACACTACGATGCTCGTATTGACGTTTCTGTCTTGAAAGAAGTGAATTAAATTACTTTATTAATTATCAAAATAAACTAACATATAACGTATTTATTAAAGAACACCACAATAAATTAACATTAAATACTCTTTGACAGCTACTGAGCCTTACTGATATCTTCCTGACACACCTTACTAACAGCTTGCCGACACAAGCCAGTACCAAAACTTTCTGATACCCCCACATAGCCTTCAGCAATGCGTATTTGGTCTAAGGGTTATAATTTTCAAGACGAGACATGGAGACGCGTGCGTCGAAGCCTTGCTCAAACACATTGCCACGCTCAGCGAATCGGGAGAGAGGGAATTCTCCTACGGCCTACGCCTTGAGAGGCAAGCTACCCAAGGTCGAATTCATCGCTGACAGCTGAAGCCTCTATCCTTCAATGTGGCTTCCACGACTAAAACACGGGTCCCGGGGATAGAGAATGTAAAATAAGTATGTAGATGCATTAATTTTATTAAGATCATTTTGAGATTCTCTGCCACTTGCATTAAATTCACAAGAATATGCTCAGGAAAATGCTATTAAACTTCATGGGCCGAATAAATTTACCGGTTAAGGCAGGCTTCTAGCTTGTACAGGTACCGGTTGAAACAGATTTTACTATATAAGTAAAATGCATTGAAATGTATTTGTACAAAATTCTTGCAAGGAAGCGATTTAAAAACATTAAAATTTTCAAATGTTTAAACTGGTTCTGTTTAAATTTTCTTCAAGTAAGTTGCGAAACTAAAATTCTGTAAGAAACTACACGTACCTTCTCTTAGTACAGCTATTTCATATCACAATCAGACATTTTCAGCACAATTATAAAAGAACATGGAATTATTGCTATTTCAATAAAATTTATAAGCAGATGTGTATTCAATAGAATTTGGCAAAATGTATCCTCCAAATCTACTGTAAGAAATAAACTCGTTATCAATAGTTAAATAATAGTAATAGAATAGAATATTATTTCTTCTAGCATTTTATTGGTTAAGTTAGAATATAGTATTTAAACTGCAAACCAGTTAATATTTACCATAAATTTTAAAAATTGTAAGAAATCTTGAGAGATGTATGGTTTGTCTTTTGAAAATTCAAACGCTCTGATTAAATGGACGAAATAAACGAAACAAAATCGTATGCCAGGATTGATATCTGAGAGTTTAAGTATCTGACTGCCGCAAACTGACCATTACAACATTCACAATGCTTAGAATGTATTCATAGTCTTGTTTTTTAATTTTTACGTTAAGGATAAAAAGTGTTCTGTTAATTCTGTATTGAAGATGAAAAAAAAAATCAAAATGCCAAGACACATTAACTTTAAAATTTTCGTAATTTCGAAGGTTTCAATTCGAAATTGGACCCATTTCATAATATTAACCACAATTTGCACAATTGTAGCATTTTTACAAAATGAATTGGAGATATTTTGGATTCAAAATATCCTTTCAAAATTGTTGAATATGTTATGCGATAAGGGCGAATGATTGTGTTGAGTTTTAAAACTAATTCAACATAATAACGATTAGAAGCGGTGTAATAGGCGATAATTGGTAACTCACATAATTTGATTCTCAAACCACTGTACCTGCGTAGTATAGGTTGCGCCTGATTCAATTAACTCGTTACAAGCTACGTGTTACTTTACTTCAGAGGCGTCTCTATCTATGTTCGCGTCTCATCGTAGTTTAATTAAACCGTTAAACGTTCAATCTGTTCAGAAAACGCTGCGAGAAAAAAAAATTCTCACATCCTCGGTGTCGTGTCAGGCGCAGGCATATTGCCGCCCCGCCTCTTTGTCACGTGTATTTGACATAGTATCGAAATATCCCAAAAGGAGCGCGCCAATCTCTGAACTGCCAATTTCGCCCGTCGATGGCGGTGAGGGCGGGGCAGGCGGGCGGAGCGGAGGCGGGGCAAAGGCGGAGGCTGATGCGATGGCGGAGGTCGTCGCGGAGGTGATGGAGGAGGCGGAAGCTGATGTGGGGGCGGAGCGGAGGCGTGGCATGAGCGGAGGTTGATGCTGGGGCGAAGTCGGTGGTGGGTTCGGAAGCAGATTTAGGAGAGGAGGTGGAAGAGGGGATGGTGGGATGTGGGCCGGAGTGGAGACGAGTCAGCAGCGGTCATGCGAAGGGCTGGGCGATGACGAGGGTGGCGGGAAAGTGGGTGGAAAGCTGGGCGGGGCCGGGGGTGGGCTGGGGCGGGAAGCGAATTAGACACGAGTACGAAGGGAAATTGGGGGGCACATGCGGTGGTGGGGATTGTTGGTGATGTGGGCTGGAGTTGGAGGGCGACTCATGCACAAGGTTCGAGGCTGGGCCGGTAATGGCAGCGCGGTGTGATGGGAAAAAGTGGTTAGAGCGGGGGGAGAGGCGTAGTGGTGGATGGCAAGACAACCGTGGGGCGGGGTCAGAGGAAAGGGTTAGAGCGAGGCGCAGGGCGGAGGCAGGGCAGGCGGCGAGAGGGCGGGAGCGGGCGGAGGCGGGTGCGGAGGCGGGGCGAGCGGGTGCGCGGAACAACCGGCGGGGCGGCAGCGGACGAAGGCGGTCGGGCGGAAGGGGGGCGGAGGCGGGCATCGGACGGGCGGGCGGAAAGGCGGGGCGCGAGCAGGCGGGGGGCGGAAGGCGAAGGACGGGCGGAGGCGGGCGGCAGGCGGGGCGGAGCGGGCGAGGCGAGGAGGGCGGAGGCGGGCGGAGGTCTCGCGGCGGCTCCGGAGGCAGCGCGGGAGGGTGCGAGGAGGCGAGGGAACAAAAACAAAAACAGGGTGGAAGAGGCGTGAAAAATTGGCCGCGAGGCGGGAGCGGGGCGAAGCCATGGACGGAGCGGAGGGCGGATGGCGAAGAATGGCGTTTGGAGGCCGTAGGCGGGTGCCTGGGGGTACTAGGGTGGTGGTGGTAGCAGAAGGTGAAAATACGAAGCGCGCCCCGGTGAAGTTTTAGAGAGACGAACCTGGTCGTAACCAATGCCATCAGAGGAACACCGCTTGTGTTCTGCCGGTAAGTTATCTCGGATCAGCGCGGCTTCTCCAATATTTCAGGCTTCGCATTCCCCGATGAAACGAAGGATCGCTACTTTCTAAATTTAATTTGGATATCTTTCGAAACCGTCTGAGGATGATGAGGAGCGGCCCTGGACCAGTGGGAATGTTTCTTTACTCGCATGCTTGAGAAAATCCGGCTGGTTATTGAAATGGAGAACTTGAAATACCACATGGACGTGGCAAATCCCTTTTCAAAAATATTTTGAAAATTTCTCACCGGCTTTCTTGAAAGTTGTAAAGTTAAAGTGGGCATGATGCTTGAAAAAGAGAATATGCTAGAGGGCAAACAGTGCTAGCAATGGCTATATTTCAAAAAATAATTTAAATAATGGCTGATTGAAAGATGTGTATGTAACCCCGGCAATAAGTGTGGTGAGAAGATGAAGGACTTAAAAGTTCGATCTGAACTCAAAATCATAAATTTGATATTAGAACAATTAAGGTATTATATCTTTATAGTGGAAACGTATATCTATTTTGTTTACTCACTTTCAAAAAATTGCATTGTGGAACAATCAATGGACCGTATGATGATACAGTCTTCTTGACGGGCGAAGAAAAGAGAGTATGATCACAGACTGTGTAATTATCTTCGTGAAAATTACTTTTATATTGTAATTGAAACGATTTAGTATACAAAAATTGTTGTTCTAATCCTGTATGTTTCTGTAAGGCCCAAGCTCCATTAAACAGGAACTCTGATCTTCTGAAATCGAAGCCTTCAAGGGCCGCAATACCGGCGAAACAACCGTAATGACTTGCCAGACACAATCGACGACGCAGCTCAAGTTCTCCTCGCCTTCAGAACGCGAGCGCGCGCTTCGGGAACTGCTGGGGAGGAAAGACAAACTGCCCTGCCAAAGAGTAAACAGTGACTAGAATGCAGCAACCTGCAGATAAGGGTCGTAAAGGCGGCCACGAGAGGGGGCGGGGGCGCGGCGCACTGAGCACCGACGAGGAGCGGCACGGAGGCAGGGAGGCGTGGCGCCCGGTGAACCCGTAGAGGCAGGAGCAAAAATAAGCCACAATGGGTAGGAGAGCTTGTTGGATGCGGCGCTAGGGTGGGAGGCCGGGGGAAAGGGGAAGAAGGCCGGCAGGGAACGATGGAAGAAAAGTTGCATGTGAGAGACGGGTGAGCGTCAGTGGTGGTGGCAGAGGGTGAGGTAAAGAAATGGCAGGTGGAAGGGAGAGGGTGCGGAGGGCGATGTAGGTGCAGGACATCGTGGAGGTGCGTGCGTGAGAGGGGTGGAGTGCGGTTGGCGCGGAGAGAGGGTGGACCCCGAGGATTGCCCAAAGCGTAGTAGTTGGGTGGGGCGGTGCGGCGTGTGACACGGCGGGCCGTGAAGGAGGGGAGTGTGAAAGCAGGATCGAAAGCAGGCGAGCAGTGGAACGCGAAATGTGAGGCGGTGCGTGGAGGGGCCGGGGGCGAGGTCGAGCGTGTGCGGGCGGGGGGGGGAGGGAGCGGAGCGGTGGGGCGAGGAGGGAGTGCTCGTCACTCCCAGAGGTAGCGCAGCGTCACGCGCGCAAAAATCAATGCTTGGGTGGCGAGCAGAGGCCGGCGCAGCGCGGCGAGGCGGCGCGCCCACCCGGGACCTCTCTGCCCCGCGCTCAGGCTGCGGCTTGGGACTCGCGGCAACTTTGAAGCCGCTACTCGTACGCACTTGTCTCGTCTGAAACTTTATTCTCCTCACTTAGTCCTCACACACTCCTCCCTCCTTCTTCTTTCTTCTTCTCCTTTTCTCTCTTCTACTTCTTCTCCTTGTTCTCCTTCTACTTCTTCTACTTCTACTTCTACTCCCTCTACTTGTCCTACTTCTTCTTATCTTAAGACGGGCACGAACGCCTCACCAAAGTTCCGTGACAATAGATGAAATTTTCTCCATTTGTGTGTTCGCTCAACACTCAATGCCCAAAAGATGGCTATGCTGTATGTTGGTATGCGCTGCGAAAATGGCGCAATAGATTTTTAAAGTCTTCCCCACCTCCTTCTTCTTCTTATTGGCTTCCTGCTCTTTTTTCTTCCCTTTCCTTTTTCTTTCTATTTAGTTTTTTATGTACCTTCTCGTATTCCTGTTCCTTCTCGTATCTGCTCTTCGTTTTTGTTTTTCCTTTTTTTGTTGAATCTGTTCCTCCTTCTTTTTGCCCTGTTCCCTTTATTTTTTTCCTGTTCTGTTCACATATTTTTGCTTTTCGTTTTTCTAATTTTTACTAATCCTTCTTTCCATCTTCTTATTTGTGCTTGTCCCGCTTTTTCCATATTTTTGAATTCCTTTATCTGGTTTCTTTTACCATCCTTTCCTACCTCTTTTTGCTTTCCCATTTCTACAATATTCTTCTCTTCAAACTCATTCACTTTTCAGGAAATAAAATTCCAGCGCGGAATGGCAATAGCTGGCAGACTGAGGTTAATGCAAAATTTTTGATAAATTGAGACATTCCAAAAAAAGAAGTTTACGGGTGTTTACGATTTTACAATAAATGTTAAATGATGTGCTAGAAATCACTCTGAAACTCAGAATTTGCGAAGTGTGATCAGAGCGGTCAAACCCTTGAGAGAGAGGGGTATAAAAATGGAAGGTGCCAACAATGTCTCAAAATTCAATGGGTACTAGGTAAAAGAAAGAGAATAGCTTCTCAAATGCATTTTGAATTTTTTATTGACTAACCTTTTGGTATGAAGAAAATTTCATGATATTTCATAGTGAATTAATGCAAGTTTTCACAAGTCCAGTGCCTTTACTGAAAAACAAGCACTCTGTCATCAACGTATCTTTAAGAACAAGACGGGTGATCTTAAGGAAAATGGTGCTCGTGAGCATATGCTCATTGAATGTGAGTGTATAATAGACGCCGGATGAGCGTATAACAAGTGGTAGATGACGGTATGATTATTGAGCATGTAGTGTGTGGTGGTTGATATGTGAGTCCGTGCGAGTCAACATGGTGAGTCACGTTAATCAGTAGGAGGCAGGTTAAAACGATTTTTCAAGCTTTTCGAGCTTTGATAGCCTACATGCAAGTCACTCGGATTTCTAACCTTGTTATGTGTGAAGTGTGTTAGTGTTAGGGACGGCTTAAGTTCAACCAAAGAAGGAATAATAGCACAATGTTTCATTGTTTTTTTCGTTTACTTTAGAGTTCCTCTGGGTTTTTAAATGATTTTCCGAAATCACAAGAATCAATTTTGCGAGTGGAAAAGTTCAATTAGTCTTTTTGTGAGATTTGAAAAACGAGTTCCAGTATATCTTTACACATTTTGGTGTCGAAAGAAAGCAAAGCGCAAGCTTTTCGCAGACCCCTGCGATAAGACATTTCCATGTCAAAAGGTAGTCGCCGGATGACAGCCGGTGTTGGGAATTTTATAGACACGAAAAGTCATCTGTATTAAATAAGAGTTTTACGACCTATTCAGCGGTTCTTACACACTTTTAACGCAAATAGCTTCCAGGAAATTGCAAATAGGTGTTTTGTAAGTATATTTTCATTATACATGTTCGTTAAAGGACTCTTTTCTTTTCTCACAGCATCAAAGAGGGCATAAGTCTGGGGGTGAAGATATATAATTTCCCAGAAGCCTTAAAATTCAATGGAGTTTCCAAGAATAGTACCTCCTTGTTAATAGACTTTCCTGAATAAACTAGAAAATGCGATAAAAATTATTCCTGTTAATTGAATGAATATAAAAAATTTCCATGAGATAAAAACACATTTGTTAAACAATAGCGTAAATAGTATTTTTTAAATACTCTTTGTGCATTGCAGGGATCACTTTCCTCGATTTGCAGATGGTTAGGACTCCTTTCTACATTGTTCGTTTGTCATTTGTTTCCCCACATCCAGGTCCTTTTGTAAATTAACGGGCCATAGAATATTTTATATGATTTTGTGTGCTTTCTCGGTGAGGGAGAAGATGACGAGGCATGTGCCATTCTTCATGTGCGTCTATTCTCCAATATTTACGGTTAAAATATTAAGCCACTAAATATTGGCACTCATTTTCAAATAAGGCAGTGTAGACCCCAGGATCGCCCTGCGTATGATAGTAATGTAATACAATAAAGTAATGTATACATGTAATAAGTAATCTAAAATAAGAATTTAAGTAAAAGAAAATAGCTTTTTAAAAAACTCTTGTAAAACGTCTACAAACGGACATTTCATCTTTAAGTAAAACTTGATAGCATTCTGAGAAATGTTTTTCTGGTCAAATGACAAAGTTCATATAATTCCCAACAACTACGAGTACATCTGAGCCACATATCCCATTGCTCTTGGAGTATAGAGCGATTTTTATAAGAATGGATCGTTTTGACTGCTAGTGTTGGCAACACAACTTCTGAGCGAAACTCATTGACTTCTGTATGTCTTCAAGGGAACCGTATTCACTTCACGAACAGGCGTGGATAAACAGCTGCCGCGCGGAGAGATGCTGCTCGGAATTACACGCGATGTTCACTTGTTTAGCGAACAGTCACTCTGACTCATTCTTATAAAAATCGCTCTATAGCAATTTGCTTCCCTTACGTCGATCAGAGTGACGTCACCGCGCGTTTGACA
Source organism: Gryllus bimaculatus (assembly GCA_017312745.1). NCBI lineage: Eukaryota > Metazoa > Arthropoda > Insecta > Orthoptera > Gryllidae > Gryllus > Gryllus bimaculatus. The sequence continues at coordinate 4,141,287 of BOPP01000021.1, forward strand.
TCTCTTTGTCCCCAATGCGATGGTGTCAGGCCGATCGCAGGGCATCGGCTGGCAGTTGCTTTCACTCCGCGAAGCCTCACGCGCAGATTCTGAAGAGACGGGCGCTTTCTTAAAGCTACGCCTACCTTCACCGCCTCTATCTTATTGTTGCCGTCACTTCTCGCTTCCCGTTCCCCGCGCGTTATTCTGGCGCTGCTAATACGGACGCGTAATTAACTTTTTTTCCCGCGTCCGTTATTATTTAACTCTTTCCATTTTCTCCCTCTTTCTCTCTCGCTCCCTCTCGGTATCTTTGCCTAATCCCGGCTAATCCCCTTCAACCGTAGGTAAGACCTCTTAAAGCGCCGCCTCTCTCGCCTTCCGCGAGACTTCCCTTCTTCGCGCGCTTTTACCCGATGGAGGATTCCTTCCTTTGCAATGCAGCCAAGCGCCTGTTGTCACCTCCTTTACGTTCTCTCGGCAATACTCCTTTGCATATCCTCTTCTCCTTTGTCTTCTCAGCGGGAGTACGAAAATAAATCAAAATTCATTATTTGATTTGTAACAATAAAGTAATCCCAATACTATAAAATAATGACAATTAAGAAAATTCTAAAAAAACTCCCGTTGTCATATTATAAAAAACATAAAAGATGAAATAACAACTTCAAAAATATTTAGAAGGTGAATATTTGAAATATAGTCTTTTATTACTTTCATAACATTAGGCAAAAGCTAAGAGATTCAAGCATAAAGAACAAGTTTCATGATAATCTCCATTTCAAAGAGAAAATACAAAATGGATACAAATATAAAATTACAGAATTTTATATA
>BOPP01000021.1:4142128-4155136 GCA_017312745.1 Gryllus bimaculatus
TTCGTGAATGGGTCTCGAGGAATTTGGCGCAGCATAGGAAGATAATCGTTATAAATGCTTTTGCACATTTGAATATTTTAATGATCAAAGAACACACCTTACAAATAGTATTTACAAATCGCAATGCGTAGGCCTTGGAAACAATCGCACGGTCAACGCTATCTTGATGTTTTAAAAACCACCTGCTTCCTCTGGAGGCGACCGGGGCCATCGTGGCAACGGCGGCGGTGCCTTCGGCAATCTTCGGTTCGCCCCGAAGTCCGCCGGGAATTTGCCCTCCCTCGGCGACCAACTCCTCTGGCCCAACGTAAAGAGCTGATGATTTCGCCGAGGTCCGCCCCAGCCGGTGTGAACAATGTCTCACAAATACGGGAACGAACGACGCGAGATTAATGTTCGTCGGCTATTCTAATCCTTTCAGTAACCTTTCTCGGCTTCGCACAATTGTCTGTTAGGCACTGTCCACTATTATGTTGTTCCAGTGCGGGATCACGACACTAACCCACCGGCCATGCGATTTACTATCTTATTGGTCTTTCTCAATTATGAGGCGCAATTTCACTTCCGCTAATCATTTAACTATCAATTCTTGGCGAACTTGATTCTACACTCGGTGGCCTCACTTATTCCAAACTGTATTGAATACTTGCGAATAATCTCTTGGGCGCATCACAGCCCCGTCTGTACTTCACTGAATGCCTCTCGCCCTCACTAACGCGACACCTCGCCGTCCCCGATTTGACCGTAGGTGGCCGGCGCCGGCGCGCTTAACTGCAGACTGCCTGCGATCAACTCAAATGGTTTTGTTTGTTAATTTAGAAATTGTGATTTTAGTCTGTAATTAAAAATCCTTATTATAGCGAACGCCTTATTATCAGGAACGTCATTCGTTTCAAATAACTATATATTTTCAAATTATATATATATTATATATATATTATATATAATATATATAATAATCTATAATTAAGTTTGCAGAGTTTATTTTGTCTTTTGTATCGTGTGCCCATGATTGCGGTTAGTTGATATAACGGCCACATTATTATAAATTAAATATAGAACCATTGTTTAGATATTTATAGATTTAGACATCAACGGGACCATTGAATAGGAATAAATACTATGATTATTAGTAAGCGTTGATTTGTACTTTCTATAATTTTGGGTCTGCTGGTCCTGTAATGCCTTTGTTACAAATTTGTTTTATGTTATATAGTTTATAATTTATTTTTGGTTTATTTGTGTTTATTGTTTAACAATCAATTTATTGTAATGTATGTTGTTCTCATGCACTGTTAACTGTTTATACTTTAACTCTAATGAAGAAATTAAATATTTCGAAACGTTGACGTAAGTAATTGTATCTCTAACCACATTGACCAAGCCCGTGAACCATTTTTTAAAAATAAATTAATTAATAAATAATGTGGTGTTTCAAAGTTTTATTTGTTACATCTTAAATGACCCATTCGTTTATTCACGGTAGTCATATTTTAAATTTTCAAACTGCACTTTTTTTTGAGAGATTAAATTGTTACATGCGAGAGTTACGTTGAGCAGGATTATTTAGTGAAGACCTATGTACAACGTGGGTTCTCGTTTCGTCCCCCTCTGCACTGCGCGCTCTGCCAACAGACTGGATCTGTTATTTGCAGTCCGCGGTTTTCAAAGTTGCCGAGCAGTCTTTCTGAGGAGAAATAGCAAAAGCTACTCTGCGCGCGTGTACGCTCTCTTTGGTCCTATTAATTAAGCTTAGTTCACAAGCGTGGGCACCTCTCTTCCTTTCTATTATGTTAGAGCATTGGAGCTGGATTTAGTGAAAAAATAGTAAAAACTCTATGTGTCGTATGGGGGAGAAGATCATCTGCGCAGGTTTTCTTGAGTTCTAGAATCCTTTCACATCATTTTAACTATAAATGAGTAAAGTTTTAAAATAAATAATTAAAAATAAATTTTAAACAAGCGCGAGATTAGTAAAATTTGGAAAACAATAGACATTTTCGCCCTTAATTTTTTCTGCTCTGCCTAGACTTTTTCTGCTTTGCTAACAAAATAGTAATTCGCCCTACCAGAAGTCCTACCATTACAAGTAAAAGGAGAGCTCAACAAAACGTGCGTATAGTGAAGCTACATTTATGGGATTTTGATGCTGAAGAAAACTGTTCTTCTGCAAAGCAAAGTGTTTTCCTGTCCTTGAAGGAACTCATTGAACTGATATCTCATTATCTCCCAGAAATGTCGTAATATACAATCTACAATGTTTAATGAGAATTAATTATATATCCTGTTGAACTATCCCTGAAAACAATCTTGTGCTCGTTTTCACTTTATACATTTAATAATATATGGTTTGTTTCTGTTTTAGGTAAGCGTTCTGAAGAAAACGACCATGAAACTTATGAGATCCGCAATCCAAGGCATGTGAGTTGGTTACTCGCTTTTCTAGTTATTATCAGCAATTCATTTAAAAAATTACATTTAATGAAGCTTATGTATTGAGCAATTTTACATAAGCTACATGTAAAATAATTATATATAGTGTAACATTACAGTAAAATATAATTGCACCATATCCCCCTTAAAGTGCGAGAATAGGTATAGATTTTCATTTGGATGATTAGCTTCAAGCTGTATAACTTACGAACAGAGAATTTATTAAATTAAAATTATTGCGCAGGCAAAGTTAGTTTTTAAAAATATTTTCTGTTAATCTTGTGTCTTCTCGTCGAAACATTAAAATCGACATACGTCTGCTAAAGTAATTATTTCTATTAAATAAGTTTTATCTCCGTTACAATTCTTTTAATTTAAGTATATACTTACTTTCATTATTCTTAATGTTACGGGAGATTTATATTTTGTAACGTGTAAGGAAATGCATTAGTTGTAAACATATTAGAGAAAACATATTAGTTTTAAAACATATTAATGATAACATACTAGTTTTAAAGAGATTATTTATTTCAGATTCAATAAATAGCAGAGGCAAAAACACAACGTAAAAAATCATTAGAGTCATTGACATCAATTATCATAATAATATGAATATTTTGGGAAATGCAGAAGACAATCATATATTTGTAACGTCTCAAAAGTAATTAATGGTCATTTTATCGTAGGGAAACAGTTAAAAACTAATACATCTGAATAGAATGAAAATATAAAAATTCTTTCAAATAAAAAGGAGATTCGGTTTAATGTTTAACTTTAAGATTTATTGTTTAATTTCCAAAACTTAAGATGGAAGCTGTCTGGGATTTCGAAGAAAGCAGACATTTCTTGACCGTAAAAGCGGGAGGTAGATGGAAATATGTGGTGACGTGCGATAAGGTCAATTGAACCTAGTGAGCATCGTCTCAGCGATCGAAAGCGCATAACGCTAGAAACATGTAAAAGAGGAAATGTAATAATAATATATTTGTTATGGTTGAGCAGATAATAAGGCGGATAAGACAAACAAATAGAGATAAATTAAGTTGTAGGAGTTACAAGAGAGAAGATTTCATTTTGAGTTAATGTTTTCTGTAACGAATATGAATAATATATATATATATATATATATATATATATATATATATATATATATATATATATAGATATATTATATCTTAAAAATTACCACGTGATCTACTTTTAGTTTTACAGTTTCTCCAACTTCAGTTAATATTACTTGGGTCATTTTATTACCCGTCTTGGTAGAGGAACATTTTAAAACATTCTTAGTCACAGTGGAGCTATATTCCATTTCTTGACCGCATCTCACGTTCTTCTTGCAACTCCTTTCTGACGTCCAGTCATTGTTGTGCCTTTTGCTGATTTTCAGTATTCATGAACCTGATGCGGCCATAATTACAGTTTTTACCACAGTTTGCACTTCATTGTCGTTATCGACACCATAAATCTCATCCGTTTTTCAGACATCTTAACCCACATGATCACCAACCATTTCATTCAAATGATTTTACACAAGTGAAACACAGACAAACCAATGAAATGCAAAGCAATGCAAATACCTTCACACTAAACGCAACCAACGTTCCTGTTGCCGCACCCTTCACATGCCTCTCACCCACCTGAAGTACTTCCTGAACTTCGCCCGCACGAGCTGTGTGAATTCTCGCGCTTTTTACGATTGAGCCAGGTGTCGTTCGTGCGCTGTGAGGAAGTGTGAAGGTAACAAGAGGGAAGAAATTCACGTACTATAGCTAACAGAACGAAGGTGTGTGAAGAGAAAAGGAATAAGAGGGAAGAAAAACGATCGAAGGAGTGAGGGTTTTCAAAGGAATTGTAGTTGAATAAGTTGTAAGGTTTTTCATGATTTTTTTACGTCTTTATTCAAACTTTCTTGGAAAATTCACCTGTCACAAATTCACGAGTATTCAATTGAGATCTCAGCAACGAAATGTTGTAATATTGTTGAGATATGAAATAATAAATGCACTACATTAAATTAAATGTTAAAAAAAAGAGAGTTTTAGAAAAAAACTGTAAGTTCCCCTAATAAATAAACATAAAGAACTAGCATATCCGAAAATTACGTATTTCAAAGAAAATTGACATTTGGCCACGTGATGTATTTCGTCTGCAGAAGGGTGATTCAACCTTTTCATTATTTTTAGTTTTACAATGTCAATTTATGGTTCGTTATATACTGAAGACATGTGAAATGAAGCGAACAGGAAAGGAATGTCCACAGATGAAACGAAATATTTAGAGTAACAATTGAAGATTTATTAAGTTTTATAAAAAATAGGCTATATATATCGTTCATAAAATAAAAAAGAAAAGCCATATCCGTATCTGTTGCAATCTGCAATCACTGTAAATATTCATTCCAAACAGTGTGAGCTACAATGAACACCGTACTTGGAAATCGCATATAAGAAATTTACAATACCTAAAAATAATTTTTAACCAGTCATTAGTAAACACGGTTCTTTTAGGGCATGCACAATGTGATAAAAGTTCACTTTGTCGCACTAGTGCAAAACGTTAGACAATACTCAAGTGCTCAAATGAATGCATCAAAATCATAAAATAAATTCATCTCACTGCATGAGCTAATATGGGTATAAATTAATTTTAAAAAAACATGACAGTCAGTAAGGTTGTATAAAAAAGTGTATGACACACATAGTAAAAATTACTTTGTATTGCTCGTAGACTCGACGCTCTATTTCCTATTTGCAAAATCAAATGTCACTTTTACTACTTATTTCATAAATAACTACAAGTCTTGCGTTCCGATCTCTTCGGAATAATCGGGATAGCTGTCTCACCCTCAATTTTCCGATCGTCATCCTTAATACTAGGTATCGAGGTGAGAGGCGAACCATTAAAAAAAAGTTCTTCGTTGCTCACGAAAATTAATGAAATTGATTCCATCCATAAATGTATGTTTGAATTTCATCCCCAATGCGTTCATGTAAAATGTAGCGAAGCTAACGCCAGTTCAAGAAACGGAGGTTAATTTAAAATATTCCACTTCTAAACTAATGAGACAATTCTTCTGAGAGAACAATTACTGCAATAACTTTGGTCTGAATCAAATACCCTCCCTCTAGCTTCGCTTCTGGAATCGCAATATTCCAAACCAAGGCGCCTTTGCACTCTTTGGCAAACTATACTCGGCGTATAACGTTTGTGAGTCTCCGCGCCCCAGTGGCCATGATCAGGACATCAACAGGTCTTTCGTCTTCGACGTTACCCGCATCATCCAATCCATTATCTTTTCCCTTCTTCTTCCCCTCTATCTATTCCTTCTTCCCCCCTCCCGCCTTCGCCCATCCTTCTCTCGTGTCCTCCTCTTCTCGCGCCCCTCCCCCTCATTTCGCACCCCTCTCCCATCTCTCGTGCCCTTCCCCCTCCTCTCGTTCCCCTCCTCCTCTCGCGCCCCTCCTTCACCTCTCATGCCCCACCCCCTCCTCTCCTCACTCGCTCCACACCTGCTCCTCTTCCCTCGTCTCCTCCCTGCTCCAGATCTTGTGCTTCTCGCATTCCGATGCCTCCTACTTTATGGGCCGTGCTCTGCGAAGGGATGTTGCGGTCTGCATCTTTCAGGATTCGAATCGTTTCTTTTTCTGCGTGCCATGGATTGTCACTGCTGTTCACTTACTTTGCTCTCCTTCAAATTTATACCGTAATATTATTAGTTTCGATTATATCATGTTTCTCCGAAAACTGTTTACTTTTCATATATTTACATACTTTCCAATCATAACTTTTCATATTTGTTCTGACAAGAAGTGCTATTTTTCACGCTTTATTAATTGTTCTTCTAAGATAAAAGACCATATATTTATAATTTTACATATTATTGCATATTAATTCATTTTACATATTATTATTTCCTAATATTATTAAATTTTGCATATTGTCCCCCAGATAATTGCAATTATTATTGAAGTAGATTTTAGTCCGTGTAGCTTACATTTTTTAGACAGCTACTGGCAAGTTTCTATCCTACTACGCAATGAATACAATTAAAGGAAATGAGGTTGGATGTAAATATTGTATGTTCGTATTAATCCAGCGCTTAAAATACTTAACCGCGTTTGATGAAGGAAAGTCAGAATTACTCCTTGTGCTATTGATGTATTTTCCATAGCTCTGTTCACCTCTCTTCAACAACGATAATCTAAGAGTCTAATAACACGAATTATTATTCCCATTCCATATTAATGTTACCACATTCTACAGATTATTTCTCTGGTCAAAAATACATCAAAGTTGAAATACTGTGTCTGTTTCTCCAGTACCTTTCCCACTTTTGCTGCCTTGCGCGCTTCTAATGCATTTCACTCCAGCAGTTTTCTTCTGGATTATCGTGTTTCGTTCGCTTTCCATTCCTTCCTGTTTTTCCCGACCTCCCAGCGTCCTCCAGAGAACGTCGGCCGCAGGCTATGAATAAAACAACGCCCTGTATCACTCCATCTTGAGCCCGTTTCTGTAATTTTTGAGTCCACCGGCGCCAATTTCGACGGCGCTCCGACGTCTACGGCAGCACGTCTGTCGAGAAATCCCGACCTCGTTGGCTCACGCGAAGTGTACGCCTGATGCTTCATAATTTGTGAGTGATTTCATTCTCCCAAATTATTGGAGTTGCAATGTTGCAAGAGAGTTGCAATGTATGTTCTAAGCTGGAATTTTTGGTATGTTCCTTTTCTTGTTTGAAATCTGTGGTTACCAAAGAAATATTGTGAAAATCCAATGGATTCGTAAACAAAGCAAAATCATCTGAAAAAAATTATTGTTCTGAAAGTTATATAGTACACATATTATAAAGTAGTATAGTTCACAATATATTATACTTCACCAGCGATTCTCACCCTGCGCGTTCCGAGGCCTCCGTAAGTGTGCCGCAAAATTTCATGTTTATTATTGCTATTTTCTCGCCATTTATGTATAATAGCTTTAACGGCTCTCTGCCTTCTAACTGAAGAGTTGTGCTCTGTTTTATTCCACTGTTATAATCATTCATTACTTGCTATATGACTTCATAAGGTGTGTTTTGAAAAAATATTCGTAATTTACTATAAAATTCATAAATATATTTCTGGTTGCTCTCAACATTAAAACATATTTTAGTATTAACATGTAGCTTCTTTTAGCCCTCCCTAGTAAAACCTCATATTCTCATTTTCTGATTCTTTATATTTCAGTCACAATATACAAATAAATAAACATAGTTGAATAATAATTAATTGTGCAAAATAGAAAATCATGTGTGACGCGACTAAATATGGCATTAGATTAGTGTGCCACGAGCTGAAAAAGATTAGAAAATACTGATCTAGACTGTAACATTTTGATGTAATTTGGTGAAATGCAATAATTTTTCTCGTTTCTATTGTTAAAAAGTTACATCAGATCGAGCGTGATGTTAAATATAAATACAAAACTATAGAACTTTCAAAATAAAGATTATAATGACGTGATATCCGTTGTTACACGGTTCATCTCTCGTAAAGAATTATTCTTTTGTATATTAATTTATAAAAAAATATTCATCAATGGCACTGTAGCCTTATCAGACTAAGATCACTCCAAGTCGTTTCAGCCTGACAGCCATGGGATCGGGAGACCCGGGGTAAGCAAGTTGAAACACCTTCCGCCATTTATTGGCATTCTCTCTCTGCGAGATGCTTTCATCGTGCCAACAGGTTCCATGAACTGGCATATGATAGTGAAAAGCAACAGTGTGCTTCAAAATATAACGTTTTAATTTCTCTCTCAATGTATATTTTTTCACATTTTATACAATTTTTGAAATACAGGATGACAAAAAGGTTTGGTAACATTTTCGATCATCTGAATTCATTCGGCAATGAAAAATGTGTAACAAATTAATATTTGATTTGTGATATTTATAAAGCTGCCGAAACATCAGTAATAGGTTTTGTATAAAAGTAACCCAAATACATTTATCAAATGTATATTTACTACAATTTTGTATTTTAATATCAGTGTACTCAGAATGTTTACGTTTGATCACGGCATGCGACATCCTCCATATTTTCACAATTACAATATTACAAATATAGTGAGTATTTTCAATCTAAATCAGATGTCAAAAAAATACTATAATTCCTAAAAATATGTAAATAGAGTAAAAACGTAATTTAAATGGAATTCGCTTGTAATAAAATGAGTTATATTTCAAATCTTGCTAATAAAACTGAGTATTCGCTCTAACAATTGTGAGCCGAACTCAACTGCTTGTCAAAATCGTAATTTCCTCTTGATTTGAATTTTCTCGATATATGACTAACAAAGCTAGTTACATTCAACGTCCTAACTAACAAGGAGTGTGCAAAAGATACTTTAATTTCGAATCAACATTTAAAATGAATACCAATACCTGTTCAAATACGTCACCGTCAAGCGATCATCCGCGTACGTGACTCTTCCGCAAACTCGAGTCTCATTAGCGCTAATGCATACACATTAACCCATTATAAGATTAATCTCAAACAATAAATGCGCAGCGGTTCAAAAGTTCCAAATAAAACTCTATAATCACATTTCCTCAATTTTAACTGCTGTCCCAGCTGAAGAGCTCTTCAGATTCGTCACGTACAAATAAACACAGCTGGAAAAAACCAATGAGTACACATTCGCCTATTATAAGATGAACCTCAAACAATAAATGTGCTGTACCTCAAAAGTTCGATATAAAACTATATAGAAGTAACTATAGTTACTTGTATATTGTAATACTTGTAATACTTGTATATTACATTATTGTATATTGTAATATACAAGTAACTATAGTTACTTGTATATTGTATAACAATAACTGAATGTTTCAAGTAAACAGATTGTAAATTGACAGCATTGAAAATTTAAAAAAATAAAAAATAATAAAACTATATAACCACACAGCACCTATTTTAACTACTATCCACTCTCAAGCATATCATCAGAATCATATCACGTCCAGACAACCGCGCAGTTGGAAAAAAAAGTATGTATTAATTTTCATTTCAGATTAAAAAGTGAAAAATCAAAATTTCCACTGCAAATTCGGCCGCGGTCACCGGGAAACGGGACACTAGTGGCTCCCACGCGTTCCCGCCCTCATTAGCGCTAATGGGGACGTATTAGCCCGGCATTTTTGGGGCAGTAATTGAATTTGGGAAGACGCGCGAACGCAACGCACGCGTGCGCGTGAACGCGGCGCACGCTTCCATTAGCACGGGCACGCGCGGCGTGACGCAGGGGGGGCCGTGCCAACCGTCGGGTTTGCGCGGCGCGCTTCGCAGTTAGGGGGAACGGCGTGTTTGGGGCGCAAATGTTGCAGTTCGTGTTTCGCGGAAATTGTCGATATCGAAAATCCGTTGTATTACGGAAACTGTGTCATGTGTTGTAATTTGCAAAGTCATGAGTACCTCTATAACGGGCATGAATAGATAATTCGCGGAGTAAAATGAAAATTAGCTTTTGAAAAAATAATATCACAATTAAGTGGAGCGTGTGTCGTATGGATTAGGATATTACTTCGATTGAAAATAGTAATTGATAACATCCTTTTCATATTAAACCCGGATAAAAGAATTTGTCACGGTGACTGGAACGAATAATGGATATTAAAAGGAAAATCGTTTGACTTTTCAATTTGTATCGAGGTAGTTGCAGGTTTAAACTTTTCCACAGCTTTTCCACTAAAATAAAAAAAAGATTTTGTGTTGAAGATAGGATTGCACACGCACCTTATGTTGCAAAGTTTTTATGCATTACTTAATCCGGTCTAATCATGATGTGTTATTGAATCTTCGACACTGATGGAGAATAAAGTAGAAGAATACTGTTACAAAAATTCTGACTGAACATAGACTGAATTATGACTCAACATAGAAATAATCAAGGAAACTCTTCACTGATTGCCCTAGAGACAGTGATGTTCTTTTGTACTTCGTGTTGTAACATCTGTTTTTTCTTTACGTACTCAAGTAATGAACATGAAGACATAATATTATTGTTTAAAATAAATACACTTTTAATGAATTAACTAAGCAGTTTTAATGTTTTTACTTAGGAAAATATGCAGTTCAAAATATTTTCCTTCCACACTCCCTACCTGGGCACGTCAGTTATTCCTCGAAGCGTTCTGTAGTGTTTATTCTGCGATTTTCTGCGGGTGCGCTCAGATGGCAGCATTCAAACAGCTGCGGGTCTTCCGTTTGGATCACAGGCCTATGGTCCCTCTTTTGTCCATCTAAAAGATCTGAATTTACCTTTGAAATATATTAACTACCGCTTCTGTTGCATTTTGAAACTCCCCGATATTTGTAGTATTCTCAATGAAACACACTCTACATGCTGAAATTGCTGGTACATATCTGGTCAGAACTTCAGAGTCTCTCTCTACCACTGGTTATTTGTTGACTCCCCTTCTGCCATTCGAGAGTGCTACAACAACGAACTCTGTAATGTTTATTCACTACTTAAGGCGCTCCCCGACTAGTGAATTAGAACCGAGGTGGCTCAGGGCATCTATTAATGTCACTGCAGTGCCTCTTACCGGGCGGTCTTAAGGTTTCAGTTCCGACGGTGGCAGTGTTTTCGACACTAGACAGCTGGGTCAAGTTCGGTAGTATTCTGGGGTTTCTCGGATCAACACCAGCGAATACCGAAGAAGTGTTCTAACAAACGGGCCACAGACCGTGCACGATCTCTTTCGTTTATTCCTGTTCCGTCCGCACCTCTTCCACATACATGTAAATGCTCTACACTACCACGCATACCGGGAGACCAGTCAGGAGCTTAAAACATTTTCCAGGCCCACTGGTGGGAAATGCCTGCCTGGGGAAACCCCGCTAGCTGATGTTTATGACGGGACCCTATCTCACCCTCTAGCAAAGATCGTCACCCCTCGTGATAAAAAATGTACTACTTTCAGGTTACCTGAGATGTTCATGTCTCACAGACTATAAAAGTCCTTGGTTGGGATTCTTTTTGTTGTGGGTGCAATAGTTAAAAAAACACTCACTGATTCCTATTGAAAATATCATTTCTTAACATGAAACATAGTAAGAAAGAACATAAAAGTTCAGATCGTCTTATGTCGATTTGATATGCTTGCTCTGCTCCTTTAGCACATAAGTACAGGCCATCGTAAACATACCAAACACGTATTTTACACATTACTTTTGGTACTGTAAAATACGCGGACATTTTAGGAACTAATAACTTTATCAGTTGTCGCGCCCGGAGTCACTAATTATTTATGTTAATTTTGTACCTGATTCTGACGGGAAAGGTCAAAATAATTTAATTTTACTTGGTGTATAGCTAGGATTCTTTCTCGTGCCTTGAACGTCACATGGACACTTGTTCGCTCTTCAAAAATCCACGCATCTCTTCGAGACGCAACTTGTGCTCTGGCAGCTGAGAGGCCAGTGAGCTTAACGCTTACCCAATAAGGTGCGCCGTCGTTACTGAGATGAAGGCGAACGTTTGAGTTGGGTGATGCTAAAGAATATGCAAAGAGCAATGTTTAGTTTAACCATTCTACTCTCTCCCTTAAACCCTACCCTCGTTCTGTTCCGCGGGCAAGGTAAGGGGTGTAAATAAATTTTGTTCGTTAAGTGGTGAATCGTCGTGTGATTCTAAGCGCCTGAATTCCGAAATTTTTGAAGTTAAAAAGTTAAATTTAAACCGAAAACTAAAATAAAATTTACAAATTTCTTCATTCTTAATAACCATGATAAAAGTTAGATTTTGTATTGTTTTACTAATGTATCATATATTACTGAGATATTGAGAAGGTTTTTTGATTTCTTAAAAATTTAGTATCATAAGCAAACGTACATCATTGTCGAAACAAATATGTGATTAATCTCTCGTCCCTATACTATCATATGGACACATGGGAATAGTAGAAATACACGCGATTGGCTACGTAGGTGTACATTTCCGAGTGTTTGGTTAAAAGTAGTACAAATAATTAGAGAATTTGGCAAATATTCGTGTGCAAAGTATATTTTCAATTCGTTTCATGAGAAAACGTGTTTTAAATTAGTAATGAAAACGTATTTCTTTTTATAATAATTCTCGGTGGACAATTTAATCTGCTCTCTTTTTGGAAACAAGAACAGGACGTAATATATTTTGCTCAACATTTTTCTTTGTAAATTAATGGAGTTTGATATTTATATTGTTCAACTAATTACTCGTGGTTCTAGCGCACAAGTGGTTGCCGTTTAGAATGAGGCAAATAATTGTGATATGTTTCATATGTTTGACGCAAATGTCGTTACCTTTGACATTTTGAACTTATTTATGAACCTGTTTCCAACTAAGCAAATGAGATAAATCACGAAAGGCTGTAATTCTACATGATACATTTTTATTGCCTACGACTCCCTACGGATTTGGACACAAATGCGGTCTCTCAAACACAGTAAAAATAAATTGTTTTAAACGAGCAGAAACTACAAACACCAAGGGAATGATAAGTGCCCCTGAGCACCGTAGTTGTTTTCCTAGCTTCACAAAAAAAAAAAA
>BOPP01000021.1:4167875-4178501 GCA_017312745.1 Gryllus bimaculatus
CTAACCGCGCCACCCTCGCTGCTTATCGTTATTGCGCCTCGCCTTATTTATCATTCCGTATGCTACGTTTTATCTCCGCTGAGGACGGCTCGGTGACGCGAGATGTGGGAGTAAGGCTACCCAAGAGGGTGATCTGAAGGGTAGGCGTATGGCATAGAGGAATTCAGTATGTGGTCGTTGCGAGGATTGCTTCTCACACATATTTTGTTTAAATTGGTTTGGACGTTTTTTAATTTAAAAAACAAACAAACATTAAGGCTGTCTTTGAACTCATTCTAATTGAATAATTTAAACATTTTCTCCCTAAACGTACCTGATATGTAACATCATCCCATCTACTTTCTTTTATCTGTCATTGATTGGTGATTTCGGCACGTCAATTGCTAAGGTCATTTGTCCCGCACGTTATGTGCATGTTTTATCGTCTGAGGTGGCGGTTCTCTTCCTCCACATTATGTACAGATCCGCCACCAAACTACTCGTCGACACTCGCGGGAATTCCCCAACCAGGTATCTCCCTCCAGCAAAGCACTGCTCTATACGGAACAAGCTCTAAGCTCCCGACATGCCTCCCAGCATGTGTGGTAGTGTATGTAAATGTGTGAGTCAGGTGTGAGGATAGGACAAGGAAAGGGCTCGGAAAGATTGTACGCGGTCCGTGGCCCGTTCGATTGGGATCCGATCCGGCATTTGCCTGGTGTTGATCGAAGAAACCTAAAACTACTGATCACAGCTGTGGGTCGCTGCAATTCTCCTCCTGACAACGTCTGAATTCCACCTAGTTTCGATAAGATAGTATAGAAATCCTCCGATCCTAGGACTCTTCGGTCAGAGGCACTGCAGTGACATCAACTGATGCCCTGAGACACCTAAGCCGTAATCACCACCATCTCCACATACCAACATCCGTCTATTGGAACGAGAAGGAAACGTCGAATCCCCAGTCATCACCGGCCTGGGAATTAACAGAACTTAGAGAAACTAGCGTCTTTTCTTGCCGCTTACATGCCGGTCACGTCAAATGTCAGGATAAGATACTCATTGAGAGATTAATTATTTAATTTTTCCAGACACTCAATTGCGATGGCCATTAGAATTGAACGTGTTGTGCATATTATGTCTCGGATTGTATGGGTGTATCTCTCTGACGAGAACGTTATAACCGGCACCGCCCTACGCAGCGAATTGCGGTAATGTCCCCATCAGGTATCTTCACTAGGGGGGCATCGCCCCAGCTCTGAGCGAACGAATTGTCTTCCAACGTGTGTGCTAGTGAAATCCATGTAAGTGAAAAGGGAGACAAGGGGAGACAAGGGGACAAGGATGAGGAGGGAAGAATCCCAGTGGACCTTGCTCGGTTGTTAGCGTACTGCTTCAGCATTCGTCTGGGATTGGTCGGAGAAACAATGGAAAACTATTAATCAGAGCAGCTATGGCTAGAATTTTACTTCAGCCACTGCAGCGGTTGTATTCGACCTACATATTTTTCGAAAATACCACACTCTCAGGACGCTTCAGGGGATTCACTGATGTTTCCCTAAAACATCTCAGTCGGTACGAGATAATCATTATCTCTCCTAAATAATATATAATCGTTGACTACAAAACTCTGCATGTCGTGTTGATGCATGTATGATATGATTGTAACTAATCTTGCAATATAACTTCCTAACAATTGTCGTTCTTCTCCTAGGTTCTGACAATACCCTTCAAACATAGGAAATCTCTTCTTTAGATAAATTGTAGTTTATTATTCATTCGAAAATTACCCCTGTAATTGTCAAAAAGGAGTAATTCTAAACTCGTCCATGTAGAAACACAGCACTCAAACCCCAGCCCCACTATTACATATTTCCCTAAATCATATCTCTGACTTTGATCTTATCCTATTTCTCTCGTCATGAAAAATGTGAGAATAATGTTACATCGGTATTTCATCTCATTCTCTGTAAGTAAAGATTTCCCACAACCTTACTATATGAGGTATCCAAGTTCCTCTTTTTTATTCTTTCTCGCACACTGTTTACGTAGTATAAAAATTATTTTAATAATGCAGCAGAAAACGACTGGTTTTTGTACAGGTAAGTAGTAAATAACTACCTCTAATGTATTGTGCAGTCAGAATTACCTTTTTTGTTTGTCTTTAATAGCGAAAAAGTAACTTACGGAAAAACGTGAGTCTCTCCGTTCTTCTGTTCGTATCTCAGAAAACAACGCTAGCAGCTGAACCGTAATCAGGATTGTTCAATTAAGATTAAGACAGATCAATTAAGTTTATGAAAATGACACAGATCTGTTTTTCGTCGAATTCTTAGAATTTTTGAGGATTTCAAAAGTTTAAATGTTTTTGGCGTACGTTGTACGACTACTGTATTGAATACAGATAATGTGTTTGTATTAAAATCTGTTCTTCAAACATAAATCTTTAAATAGAGGACGCACAATGTTTTTGAAATATGAGTTCTATGCGCGAATTTTGCGTTTAATGAAAGCATTTTAATATTTTTCTCTGATAGCGTGAAGTACGATTATAAAAATGACACAGGTTTGATTTTCATGGAATTCCTTGAATGTTCAAAAATTGAAATATTACAGATTGATCGGAAAGTTCTAGCACCACTAGTTTATTTTATTTTTCTGTTGATTTCCTGATGATATTTTCTCTCTCATTTACGTTAGAACAAAGAAAACCCATGGAAGAATGAGCAATACATTTCGGTTTTCACGTGTCTATTGTGAAGTTTGCTGTTGCTGATTGACGTTTACTATGATATTGCTCTAATAATATGCATTATTCTATTTTCGTCACACAAATTCCAGATCTATCACTTAACCATTTTAAGTATGAGTTTTACCAAACGTTGAGTTCTAGTTAAGTATCCCAGAGGAAGAAAACATTGTATTTTAGTAATTCACATCTCTGGGATAGTAAAAATTTTCAAATTAGAACTGAAATTTTTTAAAAATTTATTTTCTTCGTGTTTGGCAGTTTTCCCTTTCAAGGGTTGTACACTTTTATTTTTAATACATAGCATTTGGACACACAATCTCTCACTCTTGTATCTTACTACCAGCTAATTTACAGGATTTCATACTTATATTTTTAACATTCCCAACAATTTACACATAAAACTCAAATTTTTACTATACAATATTAATTCTTAAATCTAACACTCTCTAATATACATTGAAAAAAAATCGTTAATATTGAAGTGAAACATTTTGCATTTTTATTTTAACATATTATCTTATAGTGTATATTTATTTTCATGAGGGTTTTAGCATATCTTTCGGATATTGTGAGCGATATCTGTTGGGATTGTTTAATGTTTTTCACATTTTAAATTTTATACTGCAAGGAGAAGATGGAAGAAATGTAAAAAAAACACAGTTATTTCTTAACTCGTTTAGGGGGTCTATGAATAAAAATCATCCATTTCTTTTCTTTGGGGTATAATCTCATACTCTTTGTTTTTCCTTCACACTTTACCAATTTGTCCTACTCTACATAACTTTTTGTTGCTTTTCTATATAAAATGTGTCTCCTATAGTGCATTATAAAATATGTAAATGATAGTAATAACTGCGCAGAGATGTTCGACAGAAACCAATATTTCAAAAATATGTTTTGAGATTAGGAATTAAATGATAATAAATTAACACTCTACTAGTCATGTATTATTTCTTAGCGATTTTTAAGCTTTAAATTTAATGCTAAATAGTCTGGGATTGAACATGAAACGGAGTTTTAGAAACATAAGTAATATTTCAACAAATGAAACACTTCAATAAGTATCAATAAGCAATGTCTATACAAATACAAAAATTCCAAATGTATGTAACATGCAGTGTGAAATCCATCGTACAGAACTTTGAAGAAACCAACAACAAAGGAATCAAGAAAAGAAGATAATAATAAAAAAAACTCACGTTTAAAATTTTTAAGAGGAATATTAAAAAAAAATATTAAACTTTCTCAAAGACTTTCAGTGAACCGACAAGACGTATTTTCAGTGGTACCACATGCCAGAAATGCCAGGAAAATCATTGTCTATCGGATATTAGATTTCATGCATCAAACGTACTCTTCTGATCCTTTCCGACCACCACTCTACCTTTCTGAGTTTGCCGCCTTGTGGTTCTCTTCCGTGTGTCTCCAACTCGACCCGCATCTTGAAGCTTTGCCATTTACCCTCCCTCAACCGACGTCGCTGCCATTTGCCTGTCGCAGACTTCGTTTGCGTTGAAGCAGAGCTACGGCGCCCGTCGCTTCCGTCTGTTGCACGTTCACCTCCCTCCTTCGCTCTCCTCCCCTTTGCTTCGAGCCCCGCCCCCTACATCTCGCATCTTCAGCCCGCTCGACCTCGCCCCGCCCAGTCTATTCCACCCCCGTGCGCTATGCGCGTCTTTTCCGTATTCATTCACCGCAGTCGCTTCCATCTACCCCTCTCCATCCCCTGCCACGTCTCGTCCTCTCCGATTCGCTCCATCCCGACCTCACCCCTCTGCTTCCTCCCCTCCGCCCCGTCACGCTCTTGTTTCACCGTTTCACTCCCACCACTTCGCCGCGGCTGGCGTCGCCTTCGACGCGGCCCCGTCCCCGGTCTGCGGTTTCCGCAAAGCCCCAGTAAACCCGTCTGCGAGAACAGCCGTTGACACTGGAGCCGCCTCCGGCCGACCCGCCGACCAGCGCGGCCATCCCTCACGGCTCAGCCTTCCTGCCGTCCGCAGAGTCCCCACCGTCTCCCACCGCGTTCCGTTCGTTCGGCGCCTCCGTCACCTTCTGCGTTCCCCGAAAGCCCCCCAACCCGTCTGCCGAAACAGCCTTTGCAGCTGGAAGCCGCTCCGCCGTCCCGCCGAACCGCGCCATGCCTCAACGGGCTACAGCCTTCGCTTGCGTCCGCGATGTCCGCCCACCGTTCCACCGTTCCGGTTGCGTTGTCGCTTTCCGTCACCTTCTTCGTTCCGAAGCCCCCAACCCAGTCTGCCGAAAACAGCCGTTGACACTGAACCGCCTTCCGCCGTCCCGCCGACCCAGCCGTCCTCACGGCCCCCTGCGTCTCCTGTCTCCCTGGCCGCTCCCGCATGTCCCCACCGTTCGGAGCATTTTCTCACCTTTCCGTCACCGGACCGGCACCGTGCCGCATTTATTGTTAGCATCTTACCAGCGTCTCTACAGCGCCAACGCCCTTTCTCATGTGCCATAACCGACACATCTCCCGGCTACCGTTGTCCTCTGTGCCAAACGCCGTCCCCCAGAGCCCACCGCGCTCCCACCATTCCCGCTGCCCCCAGAGACTCAGCCGGTCCCCAACCTCAGGTCCCCACTCTCACTAATAAAATCAAGGCCCTTGCACTTAGCAACATGGCCACCTACCACCCTTACTGACCTTCACTGTCCAGAGCGCCTCCAGCGTTTCGCATTATTCTCATTGCTCTACGTGCAATTCCACTCCATCGCCCAACGTCTCCATCCTTCTCAGCCCAGCTCGCTGGCCTCAGCCGTCGCCCTTCCAGAAGTAACCTTGTTACCTAGTCGCCCTTGTCTTCTGTATTTCGCTCGCCGACCTTTTTCCTCGAGATGTACCCCTGTCTTCTTGCGTCTCGCTTGACTTCCCGTCCCTCCGCGCTACCGTTCGTCCATGCCCATGCACGGTCCAATCGCCCGCTCTCATCTCATCTATGTTCCCGACTCCCCGACGCACGGCTTAGGGGCTGCTCCATCTACTCTATGTCAAGCTACCCGTCACTCCTGGGACTCAATTTGTATTTACGGTTCCGTTGCTGTTCTAGCGTGTAGTTAGCCAGTGGGCCGACGTCTGTCGGCTGTGTGTTGTCCCCCCCCCCTGTTGTTTGTTGGCCTGCACGTCAGCAGAACGACACACGGACCCTCTGGCCTTTTTTTCTCATCATCTGCCGCCGCGCTCTTGGCATTCTTATCCTGGCTGCCTTTCGTCCTCTTCTTTCTACCCTGCGAAATTTGCCTCCTTATTTCAGCCTGTCCGCATGAACAAACATCTGTCGCTACCAAACTTGCCTGGAATGTCTGACTTCGACAACCACGACCTTTCTTGCTACGGGCGTTTCGCTTTTGGCAGGCTTATCTTACTTCGTGATCCCAAATGCCACGTGTCCACAGCCTACAAATCTACCTGGATTTGCACTCATAAACTTAAAAACTTAAGAAGTAACAAGATAGCACCTACACTACCGGATACGATTTCTTGGGATCGCATGACTGCAAAGTCGTTACCGGACATACCTAATTTGCTCCACAGTAATAGTTTCCTGACCGGACATCCAATCCCAACTTTTTTCTTTGCGGCGTCACGCGCCGCCTCCGTCTCCGTCCCCCATAGCAGCCGCTCTTTCGCCATCTCAACACCGCTTTTAGATCTGCTGTGTCTCTGCAGGCCCCTGCTGGCCATCGTCGTCGCCCTCACAGCTCGCCATCCGCCACTGCCTTCATCGTTCACGGCAGCCTAATAAGCAAACCCATACTCTTGACTTCTCATAGTGATCATCCACCACTATAATCTCACGGCTAGCCTCAATTCTATATGCCTCAGACAGGCGGCGGGTGCCATCAGGCTGCCGTCCTCTTCTTCGTCTTTGGGCGCGACCCCCGTCCGTTGCGGCGCCTAGACCTGCGCTTTCAACCATCGCGAGACTCAACCGTCGCCCACCGACAGTTCGCCCTCCGTTGGGCTTCTCAGAGCGGGTCCGGCAGGAAACATTCTCCCCTCCGCTTCACTTTCCTGTCCGCGAAAAATAACACCTCCCTCCCCGCAGCCAAAACGAACCGGCATATACATCACCAAATATAGTCGGCGCCACGCATTCTCCAACGCAACGAGACTGGGCGACAGCCAGAAACACGCGGCGGGCGAGGCTGCTGTTGACATCTTGTCGGCAGTATCAGCGTGTCTCTATCCCGGTCGCCCTTCTGCGACCGTTCTGCTTACACTCCAGTCTCCCCTTAAACCGCGCCCATACCGACGCTCTCCACCCGAACCCCGCCCCGTCCCGTCGCCGTCGCCGCAGGCAACCGGGCGCGCTGTACAGCATGACGTAAGGGCTGGGGACGGGTATGTTGTACCGTCGTATCAGCCATGACTAGGCTCCAGATAAGGCAATGAGTTTCTTAAGTGTAAAAGCTGCTTATTAAGAAATATAAAAACAAGGCGCCCCCGCTATAAAAGTGTTTACCCCGAAGCGGTAGCCGCCTCAGCGACGTCCGGGCGAGTCAAGCGTGAAGTTTCGTTCCCTTCGTTACCGCTCGACTTCGTTGGCGGTGCTCCCTTTCGCTTCTGCAACCAGCCCAACCCCAGTGTGCTTCGTCCCTTCGGGCGAATCCGCAATTACGTCGCGTAGGCGCGCTCCAGAAATTTCATCTGGGCGTGCGTACGGCGATAATGCTTGGTAATCCGAACGGCGGGGGGGCGGGGAAAACGTTAATGGCGGCACGGAATAGCAGAGGCGGCATGGGGCAGGCGGCAGGGCGGGGGCGGGGTTATGGGTGGGGGCAGCGAGGGTGATGGGGCGCGTTGTGGGGGCCGACAGTGAGAGGCGAGGGCAGTGGGGCAGCGATGGGGCAGCGGGGGGCGGCAGGGGAAGGCGGGGGTCGGGGAGACGGAGAGAGAGACGAGGCGGCAGGGGCATTGGGGGAGGCGGGGCGGCGGGCGGGGCGGTGGGTGGCGGTGTGGCAAGGGACGGTTGAGGCCTGCGGGGTGGCGGGACAGTGGGGGGCGGTGCGGGTTGGCGGGGGGCGGCAAGGGCGGGGGGTGTGGTTTCGGCGTGGCGGTGTGGAATGGTGGGGCACGGGGTAGCGGGGCGTGGCGGCGTGGAGGCCGTAGGGGCGGTTGGGCAGGCGGGGGCGGGCGGGGGGCGGTGGGACGGTGGGGGCGGTGGTGACGGTGGGGTGGTGGGGGTGGTGGGGGGCAGGTGGGGGCGGTGGTGGCGGTGGGGCAGTGGGGGCGGCGGGGCGGGCGGGGGGCGGCGGGGCGTGGGGCAGGCGGGGGCGGTGGGGGCGGCGGGGGCGGGGGGCGGCGGGGCGGCGGGGGGCGGCGGGGCGGTGTCAGGGGGCATCGGGGCGGGCGTGGCGGCGGGGGCGAGGCGGTGGGGCGGGAGCGGGGCGGGGCGGCGGGGGGGCGGGGCGGTGACGGTGGAGGTACGGGGGCGGGTGAGGCTGAGGGTGGTGGGAGCTGGTCGGGGCGCGGCGGGGGCGGCGGGCGGCGTGGCGGGCAGCGGCGGGGGCCGGTGGGGGATGCGAATAAAAGGTGGGGGCGCGGTGGGGCCAGCAGTGGGAGGGAGGGGGCGGACGGAAGCGCGGACGGCGAAGTAGCAAGGTGCGCGGGGGCGCGGCGTGCTCTGCCGAGACCGTAACGTTATGTGCTTTATCGCAAATTACGAGCGCGGACGTCAGAAGGAGAGGAAGGATCGGCTGGACTTATAAACGGCGCAGTCGGCATGAGCCAGGAACAGCGGAGCGGGCATCCGAAGTGCTGGCTTGATCCGTCGGTGGACGTACGGGGGTCGTGAAGGTGTCGGCTGGGTCGGTGGCCGAACCAAAAAAACGGTCACTATAGCCAACTAGACTCGACCCCACGCGTTTTCGTTAAGGCCACTTTGGCAACTTTCTTACGTGTTGTAAATTTTACTTTCGCGCAAGAGGTAGTTAAACTGAACACTAAATTACATTATTGCAGGACGGGCAATTTTATTTTAAACTGATCAGTTGTGCAATTGAAAATATTTAAACCGTCGGAACGATTGTGGATTAACATATTTTGAACATTTGACGAGGAAGTGTGGGGCACGCAATAATATAACTATATCTGTCAAATTGTGTGACGATATATGCGATTCGATGAGTGATTTTGACTAGAACAGCGGCTGAACTGAGAATTCTTTTAAAATTTTAGATCTCAGAAACATCGCCAATAATAACAAATATACAGCGAGAATGAGCAAGAAATTCAGAACTATCAAAATTCAACTTGAAATATGCCCGAACGTTTTACCACAATGACATTAAAGACGCAGGGCGTTACCGTGACGAGTTTCAACAACGTCTGTGGGAAACCAAGTATAGGAAATATTTTACAATCATCAGAAAGTACTGACTGATCAAATTTGTCTAATATGTGAGCTAAGAACAAATTCACAAATAATAAATACAACTCATTGAATTTAGCGGTAATACTATGTTGAAATTTAGTTCGTTTCTTTCTTCTTAAAGAGACGGTATTAATCGATAGCGCCGGGCCCCAACGAGAAGGCGAACTTTTGCTCATGCTTGGCAATTACTTATCGTGGGAGCGACGCGCGTAATGGCTCGCAGCATGGGGTTAAGAATGCACTCCTGCGAACGATAAAGGATCTTTGGAAGGTACGTTGTTACAGGCGCGAGCAGCAACCTTCCCTGTCGAGAGAACAAGGCTACGCTGTATCTATGTTAAATTGAATTTGGACAGGTCTCAGAATTCCGAAATGGGAAGCAGATTGTTTGGGATGCTGATGCAGAGCTAGCTAAGAGTTTACAAAGTGGTAGAAGTAAATCAGCAGTTGTAACAGGATAAAGCTTGAATCTTGAATATGATATGCACGTTGGAAGTTACGAGAAAAACTAAGTTTTATACAAGGCCGGGCATTATTAGATACGGCTGTAGGCTTCTTTCCTTCTTTCGGTTTACTGTATAATAGGCATAACCATTAAAGCGCGAGTCAATAGATAACACGAAACGAACCAAATTTTAGCCTAGAGATTCTTATAAATTTTCGCTGCTGCGCGGACCAATTACAACATTAAACATAATTATTCACACCATTTCTGCTATAATTATTTTTCACAAGCCTATTTCTGGCCCTAATTTCTGGGACTCCATTTCTGGACCTTTTCTGTAGCCATTTGCTGTCCATTCTGGACGCATTTTCTGAACCTATTTCTGTCTTCTGCCATTTCTGGCCATTTCTGCTGTATTAAGCATAATTATTTCACACCATTTGCTGTTTCTAGTCTGATTCTGCGGCAACCCGATTTCTGGGGTCCAAACCATTTCTTTTCTGTCTTGGGGACGCATTTCTGCACCATTTCTGCTGCGATTTCTGCCGATTTCTGCACCAATTTCTGAGGGAACACCATTTCTGACCCATTTCTGCCATTTGCTGTATTTCTGTGTGTCTGTCTGTTTCTGATCTCTGAGATTCACCATTTCTTCTGACCCGATTTCTGGGACCTATTTCTGACGTGTGGTGGATTATTCAGCAACCATTTCTGTATCTGCCATTTCTGACCGATTTCCTGTCTGGTCTCCATTTCTGATTATATGCAGGCACCATTTCTGTGTGCTGGGTCTGCCTGTTTCTGGCTCCATTTCTGGGGGCCATTTTCTGCTCTGCCCCATTTCTGGGCTGGTGTACCTTTTGCTGGGTCTGGCTACCGATTTCTGGGTGGCCATTGTGCCGATTTTTGCTGTTTCTGTATCTGGCATTTCTTGCCGAATACCATTTTCTAGGTTGCTCTATCGCTTATTTCTGGGACCATATTCTGTTACCATTTGCTGCACCATTTCTGGGAACATAATTTTCTGGACATTTCTGACGCACCATTTCTTGTTTCCTGTG
>BOPP01000021.1:4178526-4190701 GCA_017312745.1 Gryllus bimaculatus
GGTGCCGTCGCCGCAGCCAACGCGCTGGACTAAGCATGGACGGGGCAGCTGGGGACGGGTATGGTTACCGTCGTACAGCCCTGACAGGCTCCAGATAAGGGAATGGAGTTCTTAGTGTAAAAGTTTAATGAAAATATAAAAAAAGGCGCCCCACGCTATAAAAGTGTTGTACCGAAGGTAGCCGTCAGGGACGTTGGACAGTCGGCGTGGTTTCGTTCCCTTCCGCTCGACTTCGTTGGCGCCCCCCTCCCTTTCCTTCTCAACCCCACAACCCCAGGTGCTTCGTCCCTTCGGGCATCCGCCAATCTAGGTCCTGGCGCGCTCCAGAAAAAAGTGTCATCTGGCGTCCGTACCGCGATAATGCTTGGTAATTCCGACACGGCGGCGGGGAAAACGTTTAATGGCGGCACGGAATAGGCAGCCAGGCGGCATGGGCAGGCGGGAGGCGGTGCGGGGTTATGAGGTGGGGGCAGCGAGGGTGATGTCGGCGTTGTGGGGGCCGACGTGAGAGGGGAGGGCCAGTGGGGCACGATGGGCAGCGGGGGCGGCAGGGGAGGCGGGACGGCCGGGGAGCGGAGAGAGAGACGGGGCGGCAGGGGCATTGGGGGAGGCGGGGCGGCGGGCTGGGGCGTGGTGGGGCGGTGTGGCAGGGACGGTTGAGGCCTGCGGGGTGGCGGGACAGTGGGGGAGCGGACGGGGTTGGCGGGGGGGCGGAGGGCAGGGGTTTGTCGGCGATGGCGCGTGAGGAGGTGGGGGCCAGGGGTGAGCGGGGATGAGGTTGGCGGGCGTCCAGGAAGGTGGCCCGTTCGGCCAGTGGAGGCGGCGGCGTGGTGGGCAGCGGCGCGGGGGCGGCGGGCGGCGGGGGGCGGTGGGACGGTAGGGGGTCGGATGGTGACGGGGGCGGTGGTGCGGTGGTGGTGGGGGAGCGGTGGGGGCGGTGGGGCGGGCATGGGGCGGCGGGGCGGGCAGGGCGGGGGCGGTGTGGGGATGGCGGGTAAGGGGGCGGCGGGGGCGGCGCGGGGCGGCGGGCGTCGGGGGAAGGCGGGCGGGGGGCGCAGCGGAGCGGGCAGGGGCGGCGGGGGGGGGCGAGCGGGGCGGCTGGAGACCGAGGAGGGAGTGCGAGGCGGGGCGTAGCGCAGGGCCGGTGGGAGGAGTGTGGGCGCTGCGCAGTGGGGGGCAGGGCGGCAGCGCGGCGCGAGTCAGGCCTGGGCGGGGGGCCCGAGAGCCGTTAACGTATGTCTTTATGCGCAAATTACGAGCGCGGACGATCAGAAGGAGAGGAAGGATGCGGGCTAGGCTTTAACGGCGACAGTCGGCATGAACGGCCAGGAAAACGAGAACGGCATCCGAAGTGGCTTCTTAGAATCCGAGGTGGACTAGCGGGGGTCGTGAAGGTGTCGCTGGGTGGGTGCCGAACGCAAAAAAAGCGGTCACATATAGCCAATACTCACCCCACTCAGTTTTCGTTAAGGCCACTTTGCCAACTTTTATAGTTGTAAAATTTTAGCTTCTGCGCAAGATAGGTAGTTACTAAGCACTATTGACATTTATTGCGGACGGCAATTTTATTTTAACTGTCAGATATGCATTGAAAATATTAAAACCTCGGAACGATTGTGAATTAACAATATTTTGCATTTGACGGGGAAGTTGCAGCAACTAAATATTAACTATATCTGTCAAATGTGTGAGATATATCGCGATTCTGGTGATTTTGAGCTAGACAGGCGTGAACTGACGAATTCTTCTTAAAATTTTAGATTCAAGAACAATCGACCAAATAATAACAAAAATATCAGGAGATATGAGCAAGAAATTCAGAAACTCACAGAACATATCAACATTGATAATATTGCCCGAACGTTTACACAATTGACATAAAGAAGCGAGGGCGTAACAAACTGTGACGAGTTTCAACAACGTCTGTGGGAAACCAAGTATAGGAATATTTTAGCAATCATCAGAAAGTCTGACTGATAAATTTGTCTAATATGTTGCTGACAAATTCACAAATAATAAATACAACTGCATTGAATTTAACGGTATACTTTGTGGAAATTTTAGTTTCGTTTCTTTCTTCTTAGAAGGACGCGTATTAATCGAATACGCAGCGGGCCCCCCAGAGGGCGAACTTTGGGCTACAGTATGGCAATATCTTATCGTGGGAGCGACGCGCGTAATGGCTTCGCACATGGGGATTAAGATGCACTTCCTCGACGATAAAGGATCTTTGGAAGTACGTTTGTTACAGGCGACACAACCTTCCCTGGTGAGAGAACAAGCTACGCTGTTCTATGTAATTGAATTTTGGAGCGCTACAGAATTCCGAAATGGGAAACAGATTGTTTGGGATCTTGATGCAGGCTAGACTAAGGAGTTTACAAAGTGGGAGAAGTAAATCGCAGTTGTAAACGGATTAAAGCTTGAATCTTGAATATGTAGCAGTTGGAAGTTACGGAAGAAAAACTAACAGTTTTATACAAGCGGGCATATTAGATACCAAGAGTCATGTAGCTTCTTTCCTTCTTTCGCGTTTACCTGTATATTAGGTGAAACATTAAAGGCGCGAGTTCAATGATAACACGAAACGAACCAATTTTCAGACTAGGATCTTATAATTTCGCTCTGCGACCAATTAAAATTAACAGTAATTATTCACACCATTTCTGCACCTCCTTTCAAAAATATAGATGATACCTTCCGCTTAGTGTGCGTCATTTTAAGACATATTATTTCTTCTGAGTCCGAACCAGCTAACAATTAAAATTTAGAAATACAAGCAATGCAAATTAAAATAAATAATAATAAACTATGACATTACAGAATATATTTTAATTACAATGCACTGTAAGCAACTGGGTCGTACATACACTTACAGCTTCCAGGGCCAAAAACAAAGTTCTGCGGATTTTAGAGAACAAAAAATAATGAACAAAAATTTCGCATAACTTTCGTTTTCTACCCACCAGCGATCTAATTAATCCATAAATAAATTTAAAAAATGAAAAAGTATTAAAGTGCCCCATACAGTTATGTACCAATACGTTTGAATACAATTGTTTAATAACAAACTTTTGAAAAAAATATTGTACAATCTAAGTTAGAGGACAGAAATAATTTATTTTTCTACGAGCCGAGGGATGTTCCATCTTACTTACCAAGTCACTAGCATTCCTCTCAATTGCGATTTGGCCTCTAAATGCGTCACTAGCGTTCAACGTAAGGAAAAATATATTTTTCGCAGGAATAAAAACGGTTTTGTTATCGGACATTGGCGGTGGCGATGCAGGTATGAGGGGGGCGCAGCCAGTGGGGCTAAGGCGCGTAAGGGTCCGGGAAGAAAGGGGACGGGACGCAGGGAGTAGAAAGGCGGAGAAAAGACCCCGGTACCGAATGCGGGGAAAGAGGAAAATGTAAAGAGGAGGAGCGTGAAGAGGCGAGAAGGAGAGTGGGTGGAGCGTAGAAGAGGCAGAGGGGGTGAGGGTTGCACGGTGAGGTGAGTGAGGCTGATGGGAGGCGGGGCGTGACAAGGGCAAGGGATAGGGTGGGGCGGAGCGGCGTTGTGAGGACAGAATGGAAGGGCATTTGGGACGAGGTGGAGCAGAGGGAATGGGGCGGCAATGAGGAGAAGAAGCGGGATGTTAAAGGCGGCTGGGCGGAGAGGGAAGAGCCCGACGCAAAGGGAAGAAGCGGGAGGTGAGGGGAGGGGTCCGGAACTGAGGGAAGATGACGAGAGCTGTTCTGTCGAGGTGGGTCTGTGAGGAGGGACGCGAGCGGAATGGGAGCGTAGATAAAACCGAAGGGTCGAGGCGGCCAGAGAAACGCAGCGGGTCGAGGGCTGCCGTGGCAGTGGCCGCCCTGGAGAGCGGGCGCTGCGAGGGAGTGCGCGCAGCTTTTAGGTGCGCTCGCCACAAAAGAGGCGCTGGGAAGTGCCTTTCGCCGACGGCGGGCCGAGAGGCGCCAGACGAGCGTGAAGTGAGAACTTGACGGCGGAAGGAGTGAAAACGCGGTCTTCAACCGCACAATGCGAGTAAACGGGCCCGGGCGCGTCTTGTTTCTTGGACGGAATTTCATGCAGGAAGTCTCCTTTCTTCTCTCTTCCTGCGCTAGGATTTGTTTTGGGCAAAAAAATGATATCACGGGGTTGAGAAAAATATTGCAGGCGATATGCTTATCTATCTTTTGCTTTGAAAGTACGCAAAGCTGTTATTTCTCTGAAAAAGTATATAAGCGTATTAAAACAGGCTGTAAAGTGTATAGCAGCTGATACGTGATTTTTTAACTTAAACATTATGATTGACGTATGAAAGATCATGATTATGACCTGTCAAGCAACCAACTAGAAATATCTGTGGAGTTTCGTGACAATAACGAAGGTCATGTTAATGTTGATTAATAATATTGAGAATGATCTTGTTTAACGCTGATCTAATTCCAGGCCAACTCACATCTTGTTTATATATGTTTTATATTTTTAAATCTCAAGCAAGCAAGCTAGGGAAAAATAGATAGCATACTCGCACGCACACTGGCAAGCAAGCAAGCAAGCTATATATCTATCTACCTAGCAAGATATCAAGCTGTCAAGCTATCAATGTAACAAGGTAGTAAGCAAGCAGACAAGCAGTCAAAGTTTATACGCTATCGGAGTTTAAACGGCATTTATATACGGCCTCCCCCTACGGCCTTCCCCGGGTCAGAAACGTGTTCTTTGCTTTGTAGACAAGACGTAGGTATGGGGGTATCAATGGGGAACCTGATGTTACCCCCTCATCCGCTTGCCGCACGGCAGCCGCGTTCTTCAGTCGGCAGCACCGTTTTGCACAACTTGCTGTAATGGCTCCGACCGTTGACTCCTGCTCTACCCCCCTCTCAACCAAATATGCACTTGAGAGGGTAGATCTTATTGGGCACGTATCAACTCTTGTGTATCAAAATTATTGTATACGTTAGCTATCCAATTCCATGTACACGTAAGCTTTTTATTGAACATTTATTATGAACATTTAATTACCCAATTCCATGTCCATAACAAGGGTTTCATCGGACTAAGCAGTTTGAGATACATTTATTTCTAGTTGCTGTTCATCTCGTAACTTTCGTATGTAGAATAAGTGTACATTTGAGCGTTTTCTATGCATGATTAATTGTTTTTCAACTACATGTAAAAACCTTATGTTTAGATAGTTTTAAAACTTACTTTTAAATATGAACTCCTTGAGTAGATAAAAAGGTGGTTAGTTATTCTTTGATATTCTCACTCTTCGACAAAATATCATTAAACTTGTATGTTCCAGAATATTAAATAAATGAAACATTAAAGAAACTCTCTGACGGAGTAATTATATTAATAATAATTAAAAAAACTATGACTGTCACATGATTATGATTTCTATAATCATCAACTTTTGAACTTTTTATTAACCTTAAGCTATAAAATCTTATTAAGCTATTTAAGTTATAAAGCTATAAAGCGTTCTGCATGTAAAAATTGGGCCCCCGGAAGGTGATTTCTTCTGTTCTTTGATGTACAGAATGCATTATTACTCTGAACGTTCAGATAATATAACGCTCCTCTACAGTCTTTGGAGGTAAAATTGATGAGTAAAAGACACAAAATCGTCACTCCATCGTCGAATGAATGATACAGCGTATATGGATTTTTTTCAGTACCATAGCATAACACGCATGTTGATCAAATGAGAAAGATTTTGTAACTCGTTTCTAAATGATAATGAAATATTATATAAAGCCACGTAGTACATCCACGGTCTTTCACGATTATACATCACGCTATAAACCCACCTAAACTCTTCTCGTATTACTGTAAATACGAGTATTTGTTCACAGCGTTTGCTTCTCTTATCATCAACATTAGAAGCTTTGGCCACCCATCGTAATTAGCCCTGTTGCTCTCCCAAAATATCTACTACGATTTCATTTCTCTAACCAAGGAAAATGTGAAAGGTTAAATCAATGAGTTATTTGGTCGGCCAATGAGAATCGCGATGACGTGAACGCCATTTTCTGTTTCAGTGTGGTGAAGTGTCCAATTTTGCTCATCACATACCACATTTCGTATCTATTTATAGCACCGATAGAGACGGTTCTGACATGGAGATTCTATTGACTGTTCCCTTTAATTACCTTTCGTGATGTTTTATTTGAATGCAAGTGTATTTTATCATGTCCCAATGCCTGATTATATCAAGATTTGTGAGCCAGCAATTGATCATTTATTTTAGTTAATAATGACTATAGGATCATACGTCATTTTTGTTTGTCACTGTATTAGGACTACAAATGCCATTCATTCGATCAGGAAAAAGTTATCAGATGTTAGCATGATTCTTTGCAACTATATCTACAAAGTTACTCTTTGATGACATGAAATATAAGAGTGAAAAACCATCACGGAAGTATATATTAAAACATACTCTGATAGATATGATCTAAGAATTTTTGTAAAGTTTTACCTATTAAGTGGTTAACATTTTATTACCCAGTTTTCAGCGACGATTTAATTTTGAAAGTTTAATGGTACAAAATTAAATATACTAATACTTCTTCACAAAAGGTTGGATGCATTTTAATGATTGAGTTTGTATTATATTTTTTATTGACATACTATCACCAATTTTTGTACACACTTTTTTGGTTAAAGTATATTAGCATTTTAATAAACCAAATACCTTGATAACTTTACTTGCTATTGTACAGAAAGTACAATATAAAAATAATTTCCTGTTTTAAAATGTTACTGAAAATAAGTCATTTCATATTGTTAAAATGAAACAAAGTGTCAGCTATTGTTTTTTAAGCCAAACACGAAACAAGAGACGTTCCATTCTCTTCCAGCTAACAGAGGCCGACGGAAGCGTTTTTTTTGTCCTCACGATTTTTCTCTCAAGGTCTTGTCTGGGCTGCTGAACCGGGTCCCTAATGAAGACAGATCAGTACGAGGGAGCTGTTCTTAATGAGCCTCCAAAAGGTGCTCTTCTAAGAAAGGCAACATAAAAAAGTTCAGTCTGATTGGTCGACTTCAACCTCGGCCGTAGCGTAGAACCTCTTTAATATTTCCTTTCCGTCCAACTTTCCATATTGGCTCTTAAACATCCTCGTCTCATTCGCCGTGTATCCGCGGCTAAGAGATATTTTTTCCCTCATCTTGTCTCCTCGAGAAAGAGCATGCCTTATCTTGTTTCGTATTCCCTCCGGCCAGCGAAGTACTCGTGCCATTTGAATAATAAAACTTGCTTATCACCTCAGCGGAGCGTGAATATTATAATATTAATCCCTTTACCGACGGTCTCTTCAGCTACCGCCGAGCTAACTTCATTCCGAAGGGCGCGTAGGCGGGAGGAAAATTTGGATAAGAACCCTCCTAAACTTTGTCGCGCTAAACGAATTTGCAGCTTCCTCCGGGGCCCGCGCCACGCGTCGGTACCGATGCCGGGTGTGATCTGTTCAAATTTACTTACACGCCGCAATCGGCTTTAAGCGTTCAACGTGGTTTGCGGGGCCCCGATAGCAGGTTGACTCGCGCCGTGCGGGTTAGGCGGAGCCGGATTTTAATCCCGAATCCAAACACGGCAGCGCGGCGGCGGCGGCGGTGGCGGAGGAGGAGGTGCGAGGCGGAGATGGAGGCGCGGTCGGTGGCCCACGGTGGGTGATAATACTCTTGGAGAAGGCCATACGTCTCCACTCTACGGAGACTAAATGTCCATAAGCCGCTATGTAGCTAGGACGAATTCAACCTTTATCGGGGGGAGAATGCTAGAGGCCGACTTCTCTGATCGGTAGCTTTCTGTGGTTTCTCCGATCAACACCAGGCGAATTCCTGAACACTACTCTAAATAACCGGGCAGTAACCGCGCGCGTTCTTTCCTTCCTCTTTCTTGCCCTTTCCTCTTCCATTAAATCCATTTACGCTTACATGCACTACACTACCACTCATGTCGGGAGACCAGTTGGGAGATTAAAGCGTGTCACAGCTGGGGCGGTGCCCTGCTGGCGGGAGATACCTGGTTGGGGAAAACCCAGCTAGCTGACTTTTAGGTCGGCGCCAGAACTCGTCATCCAACAAGGAAAGAACACCGCCACCTCCAGCATTAAAAGTCATTCACTACACTTTCTGGACTAATGACTTAGCAGTTGACTCTCCCAGAAATACTAATCAATCCTTCGATAAGCTACATAAAAGTACTTTCAGTAAATGTCGAAGAATGTGAAGTTTATAAATTTTTTCGAGCCTAGCTTTCAAGCGCGACAATCACTTACCCCCGTTTAATTTAGGAATCCTTGGATTATAAAGAAATTATAAAATAAATTTTACTTTAAGTGCTATTTTTTTAATGTAGAAGTGTTATGATGATGTTGGGAATCATTCTGCATTGCTAGAATTGGTAGGCTAAGAATACTGCGCCCAGAACTGCAGAGACTCACAGCAAGAGTGGTCGAAACGTCTGGACAGTTGCTTACTTATAGAACATAAGCACTCCAAAAATGCACGAGCCATGGACAGCGCGCGGTCTTTCCTTCCTCATTCTCTTCTCCTCTGTTCTGACACGTACATGCACTTCACTTCCGTACATGCCATGAGACCAGATGGGAGCTTAGTGCTGACGAGTAGGTCGTGCTGGACTTCACGTTTCGACGGCAAGTTACACCACTCCATTCCTGAATATATAAAAAGTATCTTCCCAAACGATCGGTAGCTTACGACATTACGGTTGTTTGTTACGGATGTTAAATTTTCATTTTTTTAGATTAATAGTTTTAGTCTTTATAATACTTTGTGAATTTTACGCACAGCAAATAAAGACTAAATTAAAGAAGAAATAAAAAATCTTTAGTATTAATAGTTGTGTTACAGAGATCGTATTAAACAACTTAATCTATCCGTCCACTAACCGATCATTGGCTCGTGTGTTTAACATTTCTATGCATCGTGTGTTTAACATTTCTTCATATTAACAAGGGCTATGCGAAGGCAAAGACCTCGACCTAGCGCTGTAGCGTGTCGTCTATTGGGGTTGAAAGACTGTCTACTACTTTTATCATAACTTTCGAAATCACTTTACTTTACACTGGTTATTTTATTGCGGAGGGAGGATACTTTCCTATCCAGCAGCAGTACACTTATAGGGTTGGGTGCAGTTATTGTTATTTTCCTGAACCATCATCTTTCCTTATCGTATCGTACTTGCATATACATAATATTTTAATTTTCTAATATACAAGCGTATTACTACAGTCGATCAAACTCTGCCCATTTTTACTTCAGTACCAAAATTCTTTTCTAAAAATGTATAATAAGACAAGCAAAATATTATTGAAGGAAGCATCCAATCCAGACCACAAAATCATTTCGACCCTGATGATTGCCGCTTCTACCCACTGCCCGAGAGAGAGGTTAGGGGGAACAGCGGTGGGAAGCGGCGGCGGCGGCGGCGGCAATGGGTAATCTGCCCCTCCTTGAGCGCGTTCCACCTCGTGTTATCGCCTCCAACAGCTTCATTCCCGGCGACGCGAACGCAGTTGGTTCGCCCTCCTCAAAAGGCAGCCCCAGTCTCCACTTCCCTCTTCTCCCCGCACGCGCGCAAGATAGCGATAAAATATTGAAGCCCTTCGGACGGAGAGTCCAGACCAGTACAGTAGGCTTCGGGCTCGAGGTCCATACGCCTTCTGGCGTTGGCCAGACGGGAGTCGGAATCGAGGGACTTCGCATAGGCGCACTTGCCGTTACCGGACTGACTAGCTGAATAAGATATAGATGGGAGGCGGAGTTTGCTATGTCAGTAACGGCTGAAGAAAGCTGCGAATGACTAGGCGAAACGTCGGCGTATTCAACGGACGGGCGTCACCCCGGACAGCCTAAGAAGTAATAGTCAGACAGGTCTCATTACGAGGAGGAATGTTGAGGCACCTCGCGCGCCCCCTGAGACTCGTCGCTGTCAACCCCTGGTGAACTTCGACGGGTTTTTTTTGATTCGCATCGGAAATCTCCTCTGATCTGGATCGGAAGCTTCTTACGAGATACTTTGGTCTTCCTTCCACAAACTTTCAGCAAACGGATTCGATATTTGTTGGTGTAATACTGACCCGAATCTGAGAGCGTAGGCTTCCGCGGCCCGAGTCAGTATTTACTTGGCTGTCCGGGTGACGCCGCGTCCATGGCGAAGGTGTCGACGTTTCGGACGTCATTCTGCGACCTTCCTTAGGGCATTACGCCTTGCCGACCTCTGGCATTACGGGGCATTACGCCCAGGGCATTTCACCCTGAGGAAGGTCGCAGAATTGCGACCGGCACTTTCGTCATGGACGCGGCGTCACCCGAAAAGCCAAGTAAATACTGACCCAAATCTGTTCAATTACTAATATATACATTTTCATTGACTGATTATTAAGTGTCTCTGTACGCTTGTAATAATATCATTTGTCCCGTAGTGTTGTCCCGTGGTTTTGCTCCCGGTGCTGACATACTCGTCACCTTTCGGATTTTCTTGTCGCCCGGTATCTCCTGCAGAGGGACACCAATTCCTTCTACCGAGACGACGTTTAACTTTGCGAAATGTGAGGTAGTGTAGCGCACGTAAGTGTGTGTGTATGAATGTATGTATGTATGTGCGTATGTGTGCGTGTGTGAAGAGGAAGCTTAAGTATATAGAAAAAAGATTCACAAGTGATCCGTGACCATTTTTAAAGTTCTGTTTGTTCCTATTTCGTTCCGGCTTTCTTCTAGTATTATTGGAGTTTTGGAAATAAAGAAAACTAACAACCAGAGCAGCTTGTCACTGGAATCAGCGGCTTCGACCTAGCTGCGCAGCTAGTCGAAAGCTGACAATTGAAAATGCCACCACCGCCTGCACTCGCGTCCTAAGACCCCTCGTCAGAGACATTGCTATGGTAGTTGTAGCCATGAGCCATCACACATATCACGCATATATAATTAAGTGGTACACTGTATCGTGTTTTACTTTCATGTAAAGCGAATGCTAAGCGAATGCAATGCTAAGAGGAAACGCATTTTTCTGCAGAAAAACTTGTATTGTCTGACCATGATAGAACCCCTTTATCGATAGATTCCCTTTAATATGGCTGATGTCACGGCTCCTTCATTTTGTAACGGATATTTTGACTTTTCGAGGTACTCTACATGAAGCCCACAGAACATTTTCAAAATTTCTTTAAAAATGGCTCGAAATTTTTTGTTTAAAGATTTCTTTATTTAGAAAAAAATGCTAATAAAATGAATGACGTCTCACCGTTAAGTTTACTGATTTTTTTAATTGCAGAAATTCGTATTTTATCTACATCTTCCTGCAACTATAATAATAAAGATAGAGATTTTTTCTTAATGAAATCTCTTCTACAAAGTTTGATCTTAAAAAAGGCCGTCTACAATTTGTTAATATACAACAGCACCTACTTTTTTGCATAAGTAACGGATACGAAAAAAATATAACTCTACAATTTTTGTTCATATTGTCAACTCGCAGGATTTACTTCTAAAACTCATTTCCAATTTTTCACTATGCGCGAAAATTTAATTCATTTAAATGTATAATGTAAACACAAATTCGACAACGCAAAACTCAGTACCATACACCAAGAAACACCGCTTTACAATGAAAAGTTATTCTAAGAATTTCAAATTCCCGTGTAGCAGCTTTCTCATTGGTTTGTTCCAACCTGATAATTCCTCCTAATCCCTTTGCAAATTCTAAAATTAGTGAAGTTAGGCTAAACTATACATATTTTTAAAAAATGCTCATGGAGACCTGATTTTTGGAATATATTTTATTTAAATGAAAATTCTCTATAATCAGTATTAATCTTTAGTAATTTTCGAATATACATGCCGGAAATGGATCAGTACCATTTATTTTCAACACTTGTTTTACTTTCTTTTCATCCTCGTATTTTAACAATACGAGGAAAAAGTTATAGGAAGAAATTATAGCCATTTTTGAGATAATGATTTTGGTAATATAAATTTCGTTGCATCTAAGCAGATATTGAACCCAGATTATTTTATAAAGATATACTCTACTGACGACTCTCTGCGTCTTGGTCTGTTATGATAGAAAGGTTCCTGTTCTGCTTCTTGGTCTGTTCGTCTTTACAGAGTTCCATTGATATTCATATTATCATTATGGATGTTTTCAGTTGG
>BOPP01000021.1:4190806-4212558 GCA_017312745.1 Gryllus bimaculatus
TATTCTGCTAGGCTGAAAAAATTTTGCTTTGCATAATTGTTTAGCCTAGAATAAATTTCTGTCCATTTAGATCCTTATCAAATAAGTATACATTTGACACTCGACTAACTACACATGATGACTTATTACACTCGTAATGATATGTTGCACATTTGCATTCTATAAAGGAACAAAGATTAGTTTGTATTTCAGGGAAAACTATCATAATACCTTGAGCAAATTTTGATTAAATTATTCGAAAATACCTATTTGAAGTACTGCCCATCAAATCAACGTCTCTGAAACATTCCACTTGAATGTTGTAATAATTTCTTGAATTTAAAATTCAAAGCTTGCACATTTGAATTCAATGTGCCCCCTGAGTTTCCTTTTTCATTATGCTTCACATGCTTTGAACGTAAATATTATAATGTACTTTCCACTTACTGTATACTGTTTTGTTTTATCACTTTTATCTATACCCTTACCTCTCCATTTTATTTTCTTCTTCCCATTTTTTTTGTCTTTCTTCCTCACACCTTTTCATCAGCTTTCGTTTTTTTTCCCAACATACATTATGTCTCGAAAGCATCTTTTGCAAAATTCCGTTTCTTGCTGGGTCGCTGCTTCTTATCTATTCTGTAGGAGCCAGTTTTGATTTCTGGTATTGCCTACACGGGGCATAGCGCGACGCTCTTTGCCCTCACCCCTCCTTCATCGCCTCAACGTTCTTCCTTACTTCTCACCCATCTCTGCCTCCTCCCCATTACCATCATTATCACTATCATCTCCTTCATTATCATGACCACCACCCACTCCAATATTACATTTAATACTATCTGTACCATTGCCATCAGAACCAACTCACCAAAGTTCTTAACTCCACTTCCTCCATCCTCGCCATTATCTCCTCATTAATGTTATTGACAACATAATCGCTACTAATATTACCACTAACACCCATACTTAAACATTATCATCTCCACATTTTTTCACCGTCTGAAACATTTTCTCGCCACTTGTTCAGTTTTCATCACCATCACTACTATTCACATTATACATCTTCCATAAACATAACTCATCTTCCGTAACTCTCTTCCGCACTTCTAAGTGTCAACTATATCCATTATCAGCATCACTAATATCATCGCCCACGCCGCTCGCCATCCCCTTCGTCGCTGCCATAATTTCTTACCACTCTCGCCCCACTCCTCTTGGAGTGCTCACGTGAGGCTGCTTACGCCGCCGACAAAATAGAATTGAATTGATCAAGAGGTGTGTAGACGTCGCCTGTTTTGCTCAAAATGCTATGCAGACGGCCTCTCGTCTCATTGGTTTGAAAAGTTCGCTTGGGTTCTTTTAACTTGGAATTAATTCATCGGTACTTTATATTTATTCATCAGCATGAAATTTGCCGAACATGAAAAGATTTTCTTCTACTCGTAGTTAGTATCTTCTGCTTGGTGTTTAAATTGTGTAAGAATGTCTCTAATGTACGCATGTAAATGTACATAATATGAAGAAAAACAATTATCAAAACGCTTTATCAAAATTGAAAACTGGCTGCTCTCTTTTCTATTTTCCGTTCCACCTAATCTCTATTTTTCAAAGATGTTGACTGTACTGTTATATAATGTTTCTTGATGTGCATAAAAGAAGAACACACTACTAGGTAAACGAAACAGATTCAAAGTTACGAAACAAATAACATGTATATATGAGAGAACTGCATCATAGAGACCTTGGAGACCAAGCAAGAAGGAAGTCTAGCTAGAACAAAATTCAAAGAATCGAGATTTACGTTCCACGCACGTGTGGAGACTTCGGAACGATATTTGGCACGAAATGAAATTGTTTCTCATATATACGGTGAAGACGAAACAAAGAATTTAGAAATCGAGGAAGTATACAAGACCTACTACTGAGATAAATAAAGATAAGTGGAAGGGAAGATGGGGTGATTAAGGTGCAGAAGGGAGAGAGGGCAGAAAAGGAGAAGAAGGAGGTGATGCCGAAAGGCGGAATGGGGGGGAGAAGAATTGAGACGAGGAAGAAATAAGTGGTGGAGGCGCAGAAAAGGGAAAAATATAAGAACGCAAAGACTGAGTGTTAAGACGAATGGGAGAATACAAAAGGGGTAAGAGAGGAAGTGTAGGGGGAAATAGAAACTATTTGCAAGGTAGAGAATGCGGAAGTGGGGGAAACTCCAGTGCAGGAAGAAGTGCAATGTAGGAGAAAGTGCAAGGCAGGGGAAAGGGCAAGGCAGGAGAAAGGGCAAGACAGGAGGAAATGCAAGGCAGGAGAAAGTGCAAGGCAGGAAAGAGTGCAAGGCAGGAGAAAGTGCAAGGCAGGAAAGAGTGCAAGGCAGGAGAAAGCGCAAGGCAAGAGAAAGTTCAAGGCAGGAGAAAGTGCAAGTGAGGAGGAAGTGCAAGGTAGCAGAAAGCCCAATACAGGCGAGGAATTCAAAGGAGGCGGAGAATTCAAAGGAGATAAAGAATGTGGAGGAGAAGAGAGTATAGAGAGAGAGTATAGCAGGAGGAGAGTGAAAGGGAAGTGCACGTGTGCGAAGGGGTAGGCCGAAGGTAACTCTACTGGTGGAAGAGTGATGGAGATTGTGAAGGCGCAGAGCGCGAGGCGGCGATGCGAATCGGGAGATGGGGGCGGAGTGGGAGGCGGAGTTTGGAGCCAATGCGTCCAACTCCTCGCGCCGTGCGAAAGACTCACGGTCTCACACGTTGCTAGCCCCACTCGCAGCCGCTATATCACCTTGTCAGCCGGCGTGCAGGGAAAAACTTGCGCAGCCCGCGTCCTCCTAACCTTTGCACAGTGGGCGAAGCAAGGCTGTCGGAGAACGAAACTTAAATGAAAGCGTCGATGGAAAATTCGTTGTTGTTTATTTTTTTGTTAAGTACTTTGAGTAAAGAAATTTTAAATTTCATGTATTTGATTTCAGAATTATGAATTGATATTCCGTTGCGTTAATTTTTAGAACAGAATAACCTATTGAGCAAAATAGAGTAATTAGTATCAACATACATATAAAACTGAGTTACAATTTTCGACCTTCTATACACACAAAATGTGTTCTTTAACTACAACCATCATTGTGTGGCATTCAAGGGCTCAAGAGCCACTTTTTTTCCAAAAAAGGTTATTGCTATCCACACTTTTTTGGTTATATTCGAATCTTAATTTTTTTCCATTCTCCAAAACGCAATTATGGGGAAAATTATTCGCAGAATCTGAAAATATAAATAGGTATTCATTTTCTGCCAGATACTTTTATTAAACTACAAAATTTAAATTCCATATTATTTCGAACAAAATTTGTTTTCACAGCTATCGCTTTCGAAGATTTTTTTAAAGCACAACGATGTATACGACATGAAAAGAGAAATGACAACTTTCTTACGACCATGTCAACCTAGAATCCGACATTCGGCTCAGCGCGTGGCCCGTCTCGCCGTTCCGGCGCCCGGGGCAGCTATTTATATGGGCGTAAAGAAAGCCGACACGTGCGAAGCGGCACTCCAGGGCGTCGGGGCGGGGACGAACTGGCCGTGACACGCGGAAATAATTATCACCCGCCGCTTGGGGGAGAAAAGTTGTGAAGTTGTGACCGCCGCTCCCGGTTCTCCCCGACGGAGACGTCTCGGCTGGGGCGGCGAGGGCGGCGGCCGGGCTGGCTGTGGCGGTTATGGCTCTGCCTGTGACAGTGGAGGCTGTGGTTGAGCCTGTGATGGTGGGGGTGGCAGATGTGATGCTGACGGCAGTGGCTATGGCGGTGATGTCTGGCACATGTGTCTGTTGGGGATACGAAGGTGGCGGCTGTAGCGGCTGCGGTAGTGGAGGTGGCGAGGGAAGGGGAAGCAACGAGGAGACTGCCACCAGCACGTTGCTCGCCCTCGCCCTTTTTGTTGCGCTCGTCCTTTCTCTCTCTTTCTCTCTCGTTCTTTTTCTCCCCCTCGTCTTCATCTTCGTCCTCGCCCTCGCCCTCGCCCTCGCCCTCACCCTCGCCCTCGCCCTCGCCCTCGCCCTCGTCCTCGCCCTCGCCCTCACTCATCCCCATGGCTCTCTCCCTCGCTCTTGTCCTGTTGCCAGCCCACTCCAATTCCGTCTCTACGTCTACTCGATCCACTTCATACTCTCCTGATATCTTGGTCCACGTTTCGATCCGCATTCAGTGTTTAATTGCCCTTTCCGTGTCCTTCATTACGGTGCTCCACCTCGTATACGTCAGCTCGTTGTTTTCCGCGCCACGCTTCCCTGCATGCCTCGAAGCACACTACGCCACAAACTGTTATTACATCACTTTGTGGTGCCGTACCGGACTCGGTGCTCGCGTATCTTTATTACACTCTCCGTTGTACTTCAGCGCAATGTTTTACGCCTCAGACCGTTAATCGTTTTTGTTTTGTTTTTATCCGATTGGTTTGACTTTTCATCCATCGTTGGTAGGATTTTTACAGTACCAATTGGTTAAATTTCCAGATTGTTTGTTTGATGTGGTACCAATTTGGCTTATTTTTAACTCGTGCCTCATTTTTTTTCTCTGACCATTCTGTATTCTTATTGTATTGTGCAAAAGCCGTCAATGTGATTATCACAATTTTGCATTATCCGTTTTCTTGACAGTGCTCAGCACAGCGTCGTTATTGAGCTGATGTGCCTCTTTTGTTGGACGAAGTCGTTGTACACTCTTATTACAGTGGGTTTACTTCATCTCTGTAGCCGTTGTCGTTGGCTTTTTTTCTCTTCTTCCTAGGGCTGTTTTCCTTTGTTATACCTTCACATAATTGGCTTCATGTTTTTTATTCAAAGCGTCTTTTAATCGATGGTTATAATCCGCATCGTTTCTAAATATCAGTTTATCAGTAGCACTTGCTTATCTTGTTTATGCTTTGTATTCATCTTTAGGCTTAGTTACTTAAGTATATCAATTTATTTCTCCCGTTTTTTGTCTTGTATTTGAAAATATTTTATTTTAATCCTTTTAATTATGTATTTCTTTTCTTCTCGATGTAGTAATGTGAATTTATTCATTCTCGTTATTTACATTTTTATCCGAATGCATGGAAATTATGCGTGTTATGTAAAGTTGATTAAAAATTAAAGCTTATAAAAGCATTTGAAAGAGTGAATATATTTCCTTTTCCGCTTCTCTCTTTCATTTATTTCATTGCAATTTCATTTTATCCCCATAATGCTATGGTTTGTTACTTTGAAATTTCCGAACACCACGCTAGTAAACATGACAGAGGAACCTCAAGTATGCTAAGAATGGACGATCTCACCAGTCTCTTGTGTTAACAAATAGTTTCCTCAAGGAGTACATCATTTCACAGTATTCTCCACATGAAGTTTCGAAATGTTATTTGCACATATTCAGTGCATTTATCAAAATGTTGATTGAAAATTATAAATGTAGATTAACCTGTAGATTAATAACTGATATAAATTCAGTATAATTTCCACTTAAAAAATAACGAGCAGTCATACTCTTCACGTACATTTTGAACCATTTCTTTTCTCATTCCGTTTACCTCTATCGTTGCCTTTGTTTTGTTTTAATTTTAGACCTGTGTCTCCGCTGTGCTCTAGTTTGTCAGTGATTTTAGCCGCGCGTAATGGGAGGCGCGAGGTTCGCAAGCGATGGGGCTGGCCGCGCTGCCGCCCTCTCGGTACTTTGTCGTCGTCGTGGG
This sequence comes from Gryllus bimaculatus, assembly GCA_017312745.1. Classification (NCBI taxonomy): domain Eukaryota; kingdom Metazoa; phylum Arthropoda; class Insecta; order Orthoptera; family Gryllidae; genus Gryllus; species Gryllus bimaculatus. Next base: position 4,196,488 of record BOPP01000021.1, read on the forward strand.
AGGAGCGGCGGCGGCGGCGGCGGCGACAGGGAGGGGAAGGGAGGGGTGAGCACGCTGGAAGGACGCGGACAAAAACGGACGTGTGGTGTAGAGTTCGGGTAGAAGGGGCGACGGAACGAGGTGATGAGGTGAGGAGGGGACTGCAGTGTGAAATATTCGCCAACGGGGAGGACAAAAATACTTTTTCGTACTTTCTGTTAAAATATTTTACCCTTTGTTTTGTGGCAGCGAGAGAATCTATGTATTGAATATTATTTGTGAGACTACGATTTGAGAATTTTCATATTCGAATCTATTTATTTTCCATTTCTCCAATTATAGTAAGAAATTTGCTTTGGTATTACAAAGAACTGAAGTTATTAAATTATCCATCAAATTCAAATTTGAAGGATAAGGTTCACTGGTCGCTTTATTCGGAATCGTATTACTCCTTGGCCTGCATTTCACATCCCCCGCTTGGTACAAGCTGCCCACATCTGCGTATTATATAAATACATTTCTGTTTTCAACTTTAATATCCAGGTATAATAACTTTAACTTACTTAACTTTAATAAATAACTTTAATCCACCGGGTAAATCATGAATTCACGAAAATCTTTCGTTGCTTTCTCTCTAAATAAGTCAGAAACAATAATTTTATTTCTTATCAAATGTTGTTGTAAACTGGATATTTTCTTATTTGAATTGAGAATCATTTTCGCAGGGTTTTGCTAAGACAGAAATATTGAGATTTATTGTCGTTTTACGAATTTTACATAAGAATAAGAATTATCGAAATCATTTTATACTTTTCTCTGTATTCTATATTCATGAAACTTTGTATACGTCTAGTAGAGTTAATTAAAACTGACCTAAAGTTTTGGGGTTAAATATGTTTTAAATATGTCCTAAACATTATTTTTACATGTTGTGAATGATAATGGTAAATTCCTTTCCAACGTGTTTCTACTTATTCTACTGTTCGTGTGTTACATTTTTTTGTGCCCTGTGTACATGTGTTGATGTCTCAAAATTTTAAAAGATTTCATTGTGCCGTAAGGTAGTGTTTGTAAATGTAATGTGTTCACGTCGTGAGTGAAGACAGGACAAAGAAGAGAGAAAAATTGAGAATAGGCTGTGGCCAGTCTATAAGGTTCTGCTCTGGTGTTTGCCTGTGGGCCTCTTCCCCTCGACATACACGTCGGATTGCGGTATTCTCTTTCCAATAATCTCTTCCAGTAGAACAGCTCCCAAGCCGGAACTATCTCAAAGCTCTCACTTGTATCTTGACTTCTGTGATAGTGCAGTACTTGTGTATATAAGGGACATTTTTTGTTATTTTGTTATTTAAAGTTAATTTAATTGTTAAGAGGAACATGGAAAACTACTGATCAGAGTGTCCCATGACTAGAAGTTTCCTCCACACAACAGTTGAATCCCACAAGCTTCCTTACTAATGTCGAAAACCCATAACCATTGCGTCTCAACACCCCAGGACCTTGTGGTTAGCGATGCTTGGAGCCAATCATTTTGACGATAAGCAATTATTGGTGTACTGAATTGCACTAAAAGCTCTTACGGGAGCTCGAGAATGCGAGAAACTACATATACCTAAGTAAATTAGTGTACAATTGATTTCTTAGTGCCCATTTTACCGACAGAGTTGTGCCAAGAACGCTTATTCGGTCATACGTGTAAAACAACAGCGATTAGAAACGCAATTGCGCTGGCTCCAGGGTTACTCATGGAACTGCCACAGCGCGGCGCTAATGTACCGATGGGCTGAGAAGGTGATTGGCATGTGGCTTTCATCATGCTTACAGTTTACATTAACATATTATTGAAAATAAACCATTAAAAATAGTTTTTAAAACGTTGGCATGTCGTACCATTGCTTCCCATTAAAGAAGCACATAACTATCTTCACAATGTGTTACGTATTCCCTTTGATGTCAAATAAAATCTGGAACCTGGAATACCAATCAGAACAAAATTATGTATTGCCAAAATCATTCGTCCCAGATGGTCAGCCCCAAGCGATCGTCGCACCATCAGTCCAGACAACCACCACCGACAATGGAAATAAGCCGGAACCAACACACCTTTTCTTCTACACGCTTTGGAAGAGCGGAACGGTCAAAACTCTTATGTTCTTCCAGCGTGCGTGAGCCCCTTAGAAGGTGAGGATGATCGCGCAGCGAGAAGCGGGTCGGTCCCCACTGTGAGGGCGAGGCGAGGCGAGGCGAGGCCGATCCGTAGGCGTCCGCCCGGCGCCCGGCGCCCGCGTCGCCTTTGTCGTTTGTGTTGGCGCTTGTTCACAATGGCCTCTCACTCGGAGCATGCGTCACCCGCGCCCTTCTTGCCCGGATTAATGCGTGCGTCGCCCGCAAGGCAGCGCTGCCTTCGCTCACACACACACACACACACACACACACACACACACACACACACGCGCGCGAGCTCGCGAGGTCCGGCCTTGTTCTGCGACGCCTCCCGGATCCGCGAGGGCGCGCTCGTGTTTGTCTGCTTGGAGGTTCAAGGAGATGATCGCTCGTGTGTGTGTGTGTGTGTGTGAGTGAGTGTGAAACATCTTTTGTTCAATCGCTTGTGAAAGATTGTTTTGACGTTCTCTTTCTTTCTTTCTTTCTTTTTACTTTATCGCCTTACTACGTACTTGCGTGATAAAGAGAAAGTATCGTAATGCTAGGGTGAAAATCGACGATTTTTATACGAAACACATTGTATTGCGGAACCCTCGTATTGGAAGAAAGAATAAAAATTTTTTCCTTAATGTATTAAATTATATTTAACGCGTTGCTTACTTACAATTCAAGTTATACGGGTGCTTGATGCGTAAAAAGCGGTTTACAGCTTTGACATTGTCTATCCGTCCGTTTGTCTGTAATTAATGCTAGCATTTAAACCATTCAAATAAAATTTCTCTGAAATTTATATTCTCCAGTTCTTCTGGATGAACTGAAGACCCTGTGAGTTTGAAACAGATATTTTAATTTTTGGAAGTACTTTACAAGAAACTTCAACATTTTTAAATATTTCTAAAAAATTGCTTCAACTTTGAGTTCGGATAGCATAATGAAGAAATGAAGAGCACAGGTCAAATTTTGTTGAATTTTTTTTCAGGTAGTGTTTCAAATCAATGCAAATTTTCAATTTGTACAAGAAAATCTAAAATTGTTATGTCGTTGATTTTATTTCAGTCTGCCACAAAACATTTGCTTCCACGACGTTTATGATTCTCTTCATCATCAGGCTACACTCAAACCCTTCAAGAAACAACATGATTGTAACACTTTATCATTTCTAACATCCTAAACTAAAACTATGTTAATCACAATCAGTGCTCCAACTTGTGTGGTGGTAGTACTAGGTTCCAATATTACCCCCACACATGAGGTAGGCTTGTGGTAGACTATATTCGGTGTTGAATGCATCTAGTTAAGAATGTTTGATTTCGTGTTTGTAAAAGTCTATGATTTCTACCATTCTTTGTTGTTGTTTTTATTGGTATGATAAACTTGGAAAGAAATTGTTGAAAGTAATAAATAAAATTATTAGAAGAAAACGACAAAAAAAGAAGGGTCAAAAATAAACGGCAAACGATTGTGAAAACGAGCTAATATGAACACTTGATTACTCTACAATTTGAATGTTTCTATACTTATGCAATAAATTAAATTTTCTATTATATTAACAAGAAAGCACTGGTCGTAATTTACTGATGATAACATAATGAACAAACGTACGAATATGCTACAACCACTGTAATTTTTCAATACTGTTTTTTGATAACTTTTTCACTGATATTCTAATCTTATAAAACATTGAATGTAGTTGTATGTCAGAAGATATCCACAATGTTTCATGGCGTCCATTTTCAATCTGACGGCTATATTTCCAGCAAGTTACACCGAGACGACTTTCAGAATCACCTCTTTCATTCTACTCGCTCCGCGAAAATTCAATAGTATTTGAGATGTAGGTACTCACTATATCGGTTGTTGTCTCTTCGGCATTTTAATTCTATTACAACGTTCATTTCTGGCCTAACATTCAGTCCTGCACCTCATTATTATTCCACACAAACGCGGCACACACATTCGAAAAAAAATGACGTCGGTATAAATCGGCCATTTGTAAAACACGAATATGGCTTTTCAGCTCGCAAATCACTGCCATCCACACACTACATGACCAAACGTGGTGAATGAGAGCGGGCAACCGATATTCGCAGACCCCAAATTACTGATTTACACGAGAATGTTTTTAGAGCGAGCAAGCCCTGCGCGTGTTCCACGGCTAGTGGGAGCGGACCTTCCTCTCGGGAATGTGATTCATTGTCGTTTCCGATCGAAGGACATACGCGCCTGCCCCTGCCGTCTGCTTACGGTTGATAAATGTCCTTCTTTGAAAGAACTTCAGTTGGGATTACATGGCGAGTGTGATTGCTTGAAGAACTCGTTCACCTGGTGGTGTTTAAAACAACAAATCTTGACGAAGCGTCTATAAATTATAAAAAACTGATATTTCCTTCCCCTGGGCATTTATAAAATGTATGGCAGATTATCTGACGTTGCCCGGGCGTTTTCTTATCCAAAAATTGTGTTAGTGTGTGTGTGTGTGTGTGTGTGTGTGTGTGAATGAGTGAGTGAGTGAGAAAGAAGTGGAGAGAAGGAAAGGAAGAAAGATAGAAAGAAAGAAAGAAAGAAAGAAAGAAAGAAAGAAAGACGAAATGATCTACTATGTGGCATCCGTCCATTTTTGTTAGCTACGGACCAAGAAGTGGGAGTTTTTTCCCTCTATGGGGATGTAATATCTGAAAAATTATTATTATTATTATTATTATTATTATTATTATTATTATTATTATTATTATTATTATTAACAAGAACAGCAACAACAATAATAATAACATAAATAATATACTGATTAATGAAATAATTACTTGCGATAAAAGCTTGGCGTTTGACAAGATGGAAACCATTCTTTGAGCCCATGATTGCTACTCCAACGTAGTACCTTTCGTCGGCAAAAGCAATTTTCGCCACAATATGAACTTAAAGGTGAACTGCGACTCGCTCTTTCTACCTCATTAATTTTGTTCAGAAACTGTCGAATTTGTTTTCTTCTATAATTTTCCTCGGTGTTCTGTGGAAAAAGAAAATTAAGTGAAAAGAAACTACATTCTTCAAGGGTTCATTAATATTAAAAACAGCGTTGCATTTTTCCAAAATTTCTGTGCTAAAAATGTGAAAAAGCAATAGTTTAATGTCAATATGTGAGACTGTTGGTTTATTTTATTTTCGCGTCTTGAAACTTCCAATTAACAGTTCCATATCTATTCAGATGGGGCTTTATTGTAAGTTCAAATGTCTTGAACTTTATATTCTAGTAATTGTGGTGTTTTTCTCCAAATAGACGTATTTAAAGACTTCATAATTTGACACTTCATATAAAGTGATGGTGTATACTTAACTACTTAGTTCTTGCCATTTGCTTATGGTCAATGTTTTTTATTTAAAGTAAATATTGAGATCAACAAACACATACGGCCTTTCTAAGACTAAGAATGCAAAGTATACTTCAAGCCTATAATAATTATATTTGATACATAGTGCATGACAGTCGTTATGCAGTTCGTGTTACTTTTGCCCCAGGTATTAACCGACGTTTACGAAGCGTTCACTAATGCAGATGTGTTGTATTGTAACTACTAAAATAAGAAGTGCGATAATGAAACTTGTAATTTAAAAAGAAAGACTTTACATTAGCGCGGAAAATAAACTACATTGCGTCATACATTAATAATGTTTTCAATGCTTTGAACATAGAAAACTACTATATTTTCGATTTGGTTCATTGGTGAATAATTTACAAAGATATGTTGTTTTTGGAGCATAATAGTTTCTACAGATATACGACTTACAGTATTTCATGCGAAACATTGAAGAAGCATTTATTGAAAGTCGTTTCTTCCCAGGAGTTAAAACGTAATTAGTGACAGTCCTCTAGAACCAATAGTCGACAAGCTATCAGAAAAGGCGAACGAAAAACTCCAAGTGTACAATCATTTTCGAATGTAAATTCATTTCGAGAGTTGAGGGTGGGAAGTCGGTCTAAGGGAGCGCTGTTCGTTTATTCTGAGAGCGAAAGTAGGCCGTGAAATCGGGGGTCGCGGTGCCATCGCAGCGAAGAAGGGCGACGGAGAGAGGAGGGGTTGAGGCGACGGTGCGAGGGCGGCGATCGAGGGTGGCCGGGTGCGCGAAGCAGTTGGGCGGCAACGGAGATGGGGGTAACGGCTTCGGTGAGGACTATAGGGTTGGGGGCGAAATAAGCTAGGACGGCAGTGGTGCCAGGGGCGGCAGGAATGACGGGTATGGCAGCGTGGGCGAGGTCGGCGAGGACAATCGGGAAATTCGGTACGGGGGGAACGACGAGGACGGTGAGGACGTTGGGAACGGCGAAAATGGTGGGAATGGGAACGGCGGGGACGGTGCGCTGGTAAGGACGGTGGGCTCGCTATGAACGGCGGGGACAACTTGGACGACGAGAGGACGAGGACGATGGAGAACGTTGGGGCAGCGATGACAGTGAGATGGCGAGGACGGTGGGGAAGTTGGGAACGGCGTTTTAGCGTCGACGTTGCCGTCGTTAAGAACGGTGGCGACGGCGAGGACGGCTTGGGAGATGAGTTGGCGAGGATGATGGGGCCGTTCGGACCCGTAGGGACGAAATGGACGGAGGAACCGGAGGCAACTGTGACCTAGGATCTAGGGGCGGTGGAGATGTGGCGGAGAATGAGGGTGGTGATGATGACAGAGCGCGGCAGCGTCCAGGGGGACGCTGGGGTGGCGACGGCGGAGTAGGAGTGGGATGAGGAATCGGCGTCGCCGCGGGGGGAGGCGGCCGAGCGAAGTCGACGCCGAGGAATCCAATTTTCTGGCGAGGACGCCTCCTGTTCGACGACGTCCGCCTCTTTTCGCCGGCTTGACGAGTCATCACAGCGTTCGATAGCGTTAATCAGCGGAACGGATGGAAGACTCGCCGCCGCGAAGGCGCCTGCGGTGGAGATGGTGTGGCCGCCGGCTTTGGGAATTGACGCCAATAGCGCGAGAAGTTTCCGAACGCGGAGAAAATTTGCAAAAAGCGGTCGAGGACGATAGCGACTGGGGGGGCGCAGTTATAGCAGTTCCATCGGCAACGTTGGTGACTGTTTGCTTTGAAGTGATGGTAGGTACAGTGGCTAGCCGCAATGGTCGCGTTGACTGGGTTGCAGTTGTTAAGTATTTTTTATCTGCGCCACCGATAGAGCAACGGAGATAGGGAGGAATAGTGGTGAGCAGAGAAAGTAATAATAACACCTTTTTGGACGTTGGAACTTTGTCAGCGGGACTTTTTACGATGGAACTTTGTCAGCGGTTCTTCCGGGAATATCAAACTGTTTTTAATAGAGACTTGCAAGTCTGGTTGGAGCGTACATTGACAAGTCTGTACCATACCGATTATTTTTTCTGTTCATAACTATGAGAATGCTTGCAGCAACGACAGTCACTGAATGTGCTAGTGCGGAGAGGGGCGGTGGTAACGAACGGTGCCATGTACTCATGGCAAAGGAATGGGAAAAAGAGAAAGAGAAGAGGCTATCAGGTCTGGGGTGGTGATGACAGAAGAGGCCTGCCCGTGAGTGACGTCCCTTTTGTCCTTTATTCTTTCTGCCGTTACCATCTCTGTCCCTGCCCCAGCCGCCTCCGCTACCACACCGCCCCCGCCGTCTCCACCCTCGCCCGCACCATCCCCCGTTCTCCGGCCGTTTCCCCGCCGTCTTCTTGCCTTTACTCCGCTGTCTTCCACCGCCCCCTGTCGCCCCTCGCCGTCCCATCGCTGCCACCCCCCTGCCGTTCACTAGCCGCCCTCTCCGCCATCTCTATACTGCCTCTCGCCGTGTACCCACCATCCACCACCATCCCCCGCAATCTTCTCAATGTCCCTCCGCCAACATTATCATCGTCGTCGTCCATTCGCACTCTCCTTCGCTGTTTTCTTCGCCATCACTTTCACCGTCCTCGACCCCTTCGTCGTCCCCTCCGCCGTCTCATTCGCCGTCTCGTATTGCACTTCCATGGCCCCTTGTACACGAAGAAGAATTGCTGGATGATAAAGTAAATATTTTCACTAATTAATAACACAAGAGTATGACCGGCATGCGCCTTTAAAAAATTTCGCGTGTAACTCGTCCTCCTGCACCATGTAACTGCTGAAATTCGAAATTAATGAAAGATCGTGATGCACGTATTCAATTTTCCGGAAACTAAATGCGAACACTTAAAAAAACAGTACAAAAATGCCAGAAATTAGTACCAGAAATTCGCAAACGCTAAAATAAATATTACCACACCCACCTTCGGCAGAATCCAGCGACTCGAGAACGATTCTGGGAAAATTTGAAAAACTAGGAATAGGCAAAGGTCCTCCCAAAATTGAAGCAATATACCCTTAGAATCACTAATCACAGTTTCTTAAACAGCTGCCTTCATTTGACAGCAACTTGAAAAAGCAATCTCTTTGTTTCTCCAAAACGCAGAAATAAAATCCAACGATAAATTTCTTCTCCGAAATGAACTTCAGATATAATCAAAAATCGTTCAATCTAAATCAAATGCGTTCAGTTCCGATAGTATAAAATGCCAGTTGCTAAAAACATAGCTTAGATGTGACGTACCCAATTACACCGAAATTCGTAAATTTCTCAACTAATGCCCTAGGCAATATCCCTTATCCTGCGAAGACTCGCCTCGGCATCCTTTCCCAAGACAGCATTCCACAAAACAAAAAAACGCCTATTGAATAACCGCCCAATGAGCATCTCCCAACATCTCTAAAGGACTCGAAAAAAGTCGTCCGGAAACAAACTGAACAGTATCTTCGAAACAAAATCACTTTAAACGATCAGCAATCAGGTTCCGTTCCGGCAGAAATACAGGAACCGCGCATAAACGTCATGAAACGCGAGAACAGCGATAAGTACAGTAATATAAACGATTTTAGTTCTTTCTGGATTTCAGGGCAAAGCAATTCATTCCAGAATTCACGACATCCTGCTCGCCAAACTAAAATCATGGATTGCACAGCCCACGTCGTAAATGTTTCTTAATTATTAAACTTCTAGAACCAAAGAGTGGTGTCCCGTAGCCGTAGCTCAAGGACTGAAGCTTAACCGCGGAGTTCTCAAGGCCACTGTGTTAGGGCCACTGCCTTCTTAATCTATGTAAATGACGTGGGAAATGCAGCTTAAAATATGCAGGTCACCAAATGTATGCGGATGATCCCAGATATATCTAAGTGCGTCACCCGTCTCACCCTCGTTTCACTTCGTACAAAAAATTAATGAGATAATAGCGGTAAACAACTGGCAGCGTCTTAGGCTTACAATTAAAACCCAAACAAATCACAAGTGCATGTGTTATCAGTCTAAATGCACTATGAATTAAAATCTCATCTTCCCTCTGCCTAATATTGTATATAAATGAAACCATTTTACTTCTGTCTGCAAGTCGAAGAAACTTAGGTGTAGTTATCGACAAATCTCAGCTGGAACTCACACGTAGATTCAACCTGCCCGTAAAGCGTGGTTGCTTCAATGCACATCACTGAAACGCCTGCGAGCACTTTTACCAGGAGCCCACACGTGAGACTCTCATCAAATCACTAATCATGCCACATTTCGACATGGCAACTTTCTTCGAACAACATGACATTCAAAATTACAACGTAAACCTACAAGTAGCCCAGAACGCAATGCGTACGTTTATTTTTGACTACGGAAAATACGACCATGTATCCGAATTTGGACAGAATTCGTCTGCTTACTCTAGACAAAAGGACGGTTACTACACCTTACTTCTTCTTTTATAAAGTTTAACCGTTTCTCATGCAACACGCCTCATAAAGTACTTCAATCCTCTGAAATAAATCGAGCTCGTGAATCAGCCCTGCTTTGGGTACCACGTCACACACGACTTTCATTCAGTAAATCATTCACCATTACAGCTATCCCGAGCTGGAATAAATTACCAGCGGACTAAAGCATTTAAACACTTTCCGGAAATTCCCAAAGCTGAATTAACCACATGGTAGGAAACGGCATATAGAACGCGTCAACGTCTTCTCAATCTCCAGGGACTTCTTTCCCAATTCCAAGCGCCCCGGTCACCGCCCCCGTTTAAAACCTTAATATTTCCCCCTCTTATTTCAATTATCTACCCCATACCTCATGCTCTATCCTCATCTTCATTCCCTCTCACATCTAAATTATGAGGCGATCAGTATTTTCGTTACCCTAACGAAATTGTTATTAAAATATACAAAAGTATTAGTGACGTTCCAGATAAAATATATGTAGCTATCTTGTACCATCAGGAGTATTTACACAATATATTGGCATAAAAAACAAAATGATGTAAGATACCAGCACTCTTTGTATTGTTCCTAGTACTGCTAGTATTGTGTTTAAAATTACTGCTGTTATTTGTTACAGTGTATGTGCTTCTTTTGCGTGTTAAATTTATTGTATATATGTTAAAAACTACCGCTAAACTAAACGTAGCTTTCTCTAACGTTCCTCAAATAACTTCACTTTTTCGCCACTCTTCTTCGTCCTATTCTTCGCTTCTTTTCTTCTTCCCTCGTTCCTCACAATTTATCATTTTTAATTAACCCTTCCCCTGAATCGTCTCTTCTTTTCTCTTTTACGAAAACTTCCCTTTCACTACTATTGTACAACTTACTCTAGCTTATATTAATGTTCGGCCCTAAGCCCCATCCTGATTGAGGTTTTTCTGGGTTTTACTCAATCGCTTAAGCGTATGCCGGGCATGGTCCCTAGGTTGTTCTCCCAGAGCGTAAATGACAGCTTTCACCCCTCTTAAAATGTTACTATTCTAAATGGTACTATGTAAATTCAGTGTTAGGCGGAAGAGCAGCCCGATTGGCCTGAAGGCCTCGCCATTAAAAAGACATTATTATATTAGTTATTATTATATTATATTATTATTATTATTATTATTATATTATTTATTATTATAGTTATTTATATAAAAAGCAGGTTTAAGCTTTTGACATTGTCATCGTCCGTTTGTCTGTAATTAATGCTAGCATTTAAACCATTCAAATAAAATTCTCTGAAATTTATATTCTCCAGTTCTTCTGGATGAACTGGAAGACCCTGTGAGTTTGAAAACGTATTTTAATTTTTGGAAGTACTTTACAAGAAACTTCAACATTTTTAAATATTTCTAAAAAATTGCTTCACTTTGAGGTTCGGATAGCATAATGAAGAAATGAAGAGCACAGGTCAAATTTTTTGAAATTTTTTTCAGGTATGTGTTTCAAATCAATGCAAATTTCAATTTGTACAAGAAAATCTAAAATTTTATTCGTTGATTTTATTCAGTCTGCCACAAAAACATTTGCTTCACGACGTTTATGATTCTCTTCATCAATCAGGCTACACTCAAACCCTTCAAGAAACACATGAATGTGAAACTTTATCATTTCTAACATCCTAAAAACTAAAACTATGTTAATCACATCAGTGCTCCAACTTGTGTGGTGGTAGTACTAGGTTCCAATATTACCCACACATGAGGTAGGCTTGTGGTAGACTATATTCGTGTTGAATGCATCTAGTTAAGATGTTTGATTTCGTGTTTGTAAGAGTCTATGATTTCTACCATTTCTTGTTGTTGTTTTTATTGGTATGATAAATTGGAAGAAATTGTTGAGAGTAATAAATAAAATTATTAGAAGAAAACGACAAAAAAAAGAAGGGTCAAAAATAAACGGCAAACGCATTGTGAAACGAGTAATATGAACACTTGATTCTTACATTTGAATGTTTATACTTATGCAATAAATTAATTTTCTATTATATTAACAAGAAAGCACTGGTCGAATTTACTGATGATACATAATGACAAACGTACGAATATGCTACAACCACTGTAATTTTTCAATACTGTTTTTGATAACTTTTTCACTGATATTCTAATCTTATAAAACATTGAATGTAGTTGTATGTCAGAAAGATATCCACAGTTTCATGGCGTCCATTTTCAATCTGCGGCTATATTTCCAGCAAGTTACACCGAGACGACTTTCAGAATCACTCTTTCATTTACCTCCGCGAAAATTCAATAGTATTTGAGATGTAGGTCTCACATATCGGTTGTTGTCTCTTCGGCATTTTAATTCTATTACAACGTTCTTTCTGCGCAACATTCAGTCCTGCACCTCATTATTATTCCACACAAAACGCGGCACACACATTCGAAAAAAATGACTCGGTATAAATCGGCCAATTGTAAAACACGAATATGGCTTTTCAGCTCGCAAATCACTGCATCCACCACTACATGAACCAAACGTGTGGTGAATGAGAGCGGGCAACCGATATTCGCAGACCCCAAATTACTGATTTACACGAATGTCGAAATAGGTTTTAGAGCGAGCAAGCCCGCGCTGTTTCCACGGCTAGTGGGAGCGGACTTCCTCTCGCGAATGTGATTCATTGTCGTTTCCGATCGAAGGACATAGCGCCTGCCTGCGTCTGCTTACGTTTGATAAATGTCCTTCTTTGAAAGAACTCAGTTGGGATTACATGGCGAGTGTGATTGCTTGAAAACTCGTTCACCTGGTGTGTTAAAACAACATCTTGACGAAGCGTCTATAATTAATAAAAACTGATATTTCCTCCCTGCATTTTATAAAATGTATGGCAGATTATCTGACGTTGCCCGGGCGTTTTCTTATCCAAAATTGTGTTAGTGTGTGTGTGTGTTGTGTGTGTGTGTGTGAATGAGTGAGGAGTGAGAAAGAAGTGTGAGAGAGAAGGAGGAAGAAAGATAGAAAGAAAAAAGAAAGAAAGAAAAAGAAAGACGAAATGATCTACTATGTGGCATCCGTCCATTTTGTTAGCTACGGACCAAGAAGTGGGAGTTTTTCCCTCTCTATGGGGATGTAATATCTGAAAATATTATTATTATTATTATTATTATTATTATTATTATTATTATTATTATTATATTATTATTATTATTATTAACAAGAACAGCAACAACAATAATATAATATAAATAATATACTGATTAATGAAATAATTACTTGCGATAAAAGCTTGGCGTTTGACAAGATGGAAACATTCTTTGAGCCCATGATTGCCTACTCCAACGTAGTACCTTTCGTCGCAAAAGCAATTTCGCACAATATGAACTTAAAGGTGAACTGCGACTCGCTCTTTCTACCCTCATTAATTTTGTTCAGAAACTGGTCGAATTTGTTTTCTTCTATAATTTTCCTCGTGTTCTGTGGAAAAAAGAAATTAAGTGAAAAGAAACTACATTCTTCAAGTTCATTAATATTAAAAAACAAGCGTTGCATTTTTCCAAAATTTCTGTGCTAAAAATGTGAAAAAGCAATAGTTTAATGTCAATATGTGAGACTGTTGGTTTATTTTATTTTCGCGTCTTGAAACTTCCAATTAACATTCCATATTATTCAGATGGGGCTTTATTGTAAGTTCAAATGTCTTGAACTTTATATTCTAGTAATTGTGGTGTTTTTTCAAATAGACGTATTTAAAGACTTCATAATTTGACACTTCATATTAAAGTGATGGTGTATACTTAACTACTTAGTTCTTTCCATTTGCTTAGGGTCAATGTTTTTTATTAAAGTAAATATTGAGATCAACAAACACATACGGCTTTCTAAGACTAAGAATGCAAAGTATACTTCAAGCTATAATAATTATATTTGATACATAGTGCATGACAGTCGTTATGCAGTTCGTGTTACTTTTGCCCCAGGTATAACCACGTTTACGAAGCGTTCACTAATGCAGATGTGTTGTATTGTAACACTAAAATAAGAAGTCGATAATGAAACTTGTAATTTAAAAAGAAAGACTTTACATTAGCGCGGAAAATAAACTACATTGCGTCATACATTAATAATGTTTTCAATGCTTTGAACATAGAAAATACTATATTTTCGATTTGGTTCATGTGGTGAATAATTTACAAAGATATGTGTTTTTTGGAGAATAATAGTTTCTACAGATATACGACTTACAGTATTTCATGCAAAACATTGAAGAAGCATTTATTGAAAGTCGTTTCTTCCAGGAGTTAAAACGTAATTAGTGACAGTCCTCTTAGAACAATAAGTCGACAAGCTATCAGAAAAGGCGAACGAAAAACTCCAAGTGTACAATCATTTTCGAATGTAAATTCATTTCGAGAGTTGAGGGTGGGAAGTCGATCTAAGGGAGCGCTTTCGTTTATTCTGAGAGCGAAAGTAGGCCGTGAAATCGGGGGTCGCGGTGCCATCGCGCGAAGAAGGGCGACGGAGACGAGGAGGGGTTGGCGACGCGAGGGCGGCGATCGAGGGTGGCCGGGTGCGCGAAGCAGTTGGGCGGCAACGGAGATTGGGTAACGGCTTCGGTGAGGACTATAGGGTTGGGGCGAAATAAGCTAGGACGGCAGTGGTGCCAGGGGCGGCAGAGAATGACGGGTATGGCAGCGTGGGCGAGGTTGGCGAGGACAATCGGAAATTCGAACGGAGGGGAACGAGAGGACGGTTGGGGGCGTTGAAACGCGAGATGGTGGGGATGTGAAACGGGGGGAGGCGAGATGGTAGGACGGTGGGCTCCTATGAACGGCGGACAGCTTAGGCGACGAGGGGCGAGGCGGGGGGAACGTTGGGGCGGCGATGAGCTGTGAGATGCGCGAGGACGGTGGGGAAGTTGGAACGGCGTTTTAAGCGACGTTCGTTGCGTGGTAGGAACGTGGCGACGGCAGGACGGCGGTGGATGAGTTGGCGAGGACTGAGGGGCCGTTCGGACGGTAGGAACGAAATGACGGAGGAACCGGTAGGCAAACAAGAGGCAACTGGTGACCTAGGATCTAGGGGGCGGTGGAGATGTGGCGGGAGACATGAGGGTGGTGATGATGACAGAGCGCGCAGCGTCAGGGGGACGCTGGGTGGCGACGGCGGAGTAGGAGTGGTAGCGGGATGAGGAATCGGCGTCGCCGCGGGGGAGCGGCCGAGCGAAGTCGACGCCGAGGAATCAATTTCTGGCGAGGGACGCCTCCTTTTCGACGACGTCCGCCTCTTTCGCCGGTTGACGAGTCATCACAGCGTTCGATAGCGTTAATCAGCGGAACGGATGGAAGAGATCGCCGCCGCGAAGGCGCTGCGTGGAGATGGCGTGGCCGCCGGCTTTGGGAATTGACGCCAATAGCGCGAGAAGTTTCGAACGCAAGAAAATTTGCAAAAAGCGGTCGAGGACGATAGCGACTGGGGGGCGCAGATATGGCAGTTCCATCGCAACGTTGGTGACTGTTTGCTTTGAAGTGATGGGACAGGGCAAGCGCAATGGTCGCGTTGACTGGGTTGCAGTTGTTAAGTATTTTTTTATCTGCGCCACCGATAGAGCAACGGAAGAGAAGGGGAATAGTGTGTGAGCAGAGAAAGTAATAATAACACCTTTTTGGACTTTGGAACTTTGTCAGCGGACTTTACGATGGAACTTTGTCAGCGGTTCTTCCGGGAATATCAAACTTTTTTAATAGAGACTGCAAGTCTGGTTGGAGCGTACATTGACAAGTCTGTACCATACGATTATTTTTTCTGTCCATAACTATGAGAATGCTTGCAGCAACGACAGTCACTGAATGTGCTAGTGCGGAGGAGGGCGGTGGTAACGAACGGTTGCCAAGTACTCATGCAAAGGAATGGAAAAAGAGAAAGAGAGAGGTATCAAGTCTGGGGTGGTGATGAACAGAGAGGCCTGCCGTGAGTGACGTCCCTTTTGTCCTTATTCTTTCTGCCGTTACCATCGTCTGTCCTGCCCAGCCGCCTCCGCGTACACACCCCCCCCGCCGTCTCACCCTCGCCCGCACCATCCCCCGTTCTCCGCCGTTCCCCGCCGTCTCCTTCCTTTACTCCGCTGTCTTCCACCACCCCTGCCGCCCCTCGCCGTCCATCCGCTGCCACCCCTGCCGTCACTAGCCGCC
>BOPP01000021.1:4212583-4235162 GCA_017312745.1 Gryllus bimaculatus
CCGTACCCCTTCGCCGTCCCTTCCGCCGTCTCCTTCGCCATCTCCTTCGCCGTCCTCTTCGCCGTCCCCTTCGCCATTCTTCGCTGTCTTCTTCGCGTCCTCTTCGCTGTCGACTTCGTCTCCACTTTACGCTCCTTCGCCGTCCTTTAACCTTTCCATCGCCGTCCCCTTCGCCATCCTCTTCGCCGTCCCTTCCGTCCCCCTTCGCCCGTCCCCTTCGCGTCCCCTTCGCCTTCCCTTCGCCCGTCCCCCTTCGCCGTCCCTTCGCCGTCCCCTTCGCCGTCCCCTTCGCCGTCCCCTTCGCCGTCCCTGACACCGCCCCCTCCCCATCTTCGCGGCCCTCGCCGCCCTCCCATCCTCCCCCGTCACCGGTGGCGGCCTTTGCGCGCTCGATGGAAGTGCGGGGGGGGGCGCTGATTGCGCGCTCTGAGACGACGGATTGAGGACAGTGGAGTGAGGATTTCTAAGACGAAGCAGTGTCTGTTTGCTGTAGAAAGAATTACCCGGTCGTTTATCTTCCGCCACCGACGGTGATACTGAGCTGTAGCTGACGTTGTTTTGCAAAACCATTAGTGGCTTCGATTTTTGGCGGTGGCCAATTAGTCGCTTGAATGGCCTTTTTCTTTGAGAGATGTGCTGTGGAAATGACCGACTCGATGATATAATTTGTTTCTTTTCTTCTGTTCACCGCAAGTAAATTGGAGAAGTTTTTGAGAATGAGGAAAACTAACCTACGAATGTATTTTGGAACATCAAATTCGTTAAGAAAAAATTGTGGAAGTGGAGAAAAATGTCCATCTCTCTCTTCTCTCCGCCATCTCTATACTGCCTCTGGCCGTGTACCCACCATCCACCACCATTCTCCGCAATCTTCTCAATGTCCCTCCGCCAACATTATCTTCGTCGTCGTCCATTCGCACTCTCCTTCGCTGTTTTATCCGCCATCACCTTCACCGTCCTCGACCCCTTCGTCGTCCCCTCCGCCGTCTCCTTCGCCATCTCCTTCGCCGTCCCCTTCGCCGTCCCCTTCACCGTCCCCTTCGCCGTCCCCTTCGCCGTCCCCTTCACCGTCCCCTCCGCCATCTTCTTCGCCGTCTTCTTCACCGTCCTCTTCGCTGTCCACTTCGTCTCCCCTTTACTGCTCCCTTCGCCGTCCTTTTAGTTGTTCCCTTCGCCGTCCTTTTGACCTTTCTATCGCCGTCCCCTTCGCCGTCCCTGACACCGCCCCCTCCCCATTTTCGCGGCCCTCGCCGCCCTCCCATCCCTCCCCCGTCACCGGTGGCGGCCTTTGCGCCGCTCGATGGAAGCGCGGGGGGGGGGGCGCTGATTGCTGCGCTCTGAGACGACGGATTGAGGACAGTGGAGTGAGGATTTCTAAGACGAAGCAGTGGTCTGTTGCTGTAGAAAGAATTACCCGGTCGTTTATCTTCCGCCACCGACGGTGATACTGAGCTGTAGTTGACGTTGGTTTTGCAAAACCATTAGTGGCTTCGATTTTTGGCGGTGGCCAATTAGTCGCTTGAATGGCCTTTTTCTTTGAGAGATGTGCTGTGGAAATGACCGACTCTGATGATAATTTGTTTCTTTTCTTCAGTTCACCGCAAGTAAATTGGAGAATTTTTTTGAGAATGAAGAAAAACTAACCTACGAAGTTATTTTGGAACATCAGAATTCGTTAAGAAAAAATTGTGGAAGTGGAGAAAAATGTCCTTTAATTGAGGGAGGTGTGGAAGTTGCATAGTATCTCATAAAATTTGTAAATATTTTTAGAGCTTTTTTTGAAGGAATTTAATTAATTTTCGTTCTAGTATTAATTTATCACTTTATTATGGATTACCACAATCTCTCAACTGCTCTCAGAGAATTTATTTTTGCACAACGTTTTGGAGGCAAATTGTATTGAATCCTATCATCGTTATATTCATTTCAATATTATCTCTAAAAATATTGAGGTATAGTACATGTTCCGTGCATTTGGTCTCCAGAGGGTAACATGCATTTAAGTGGATGGACCGATTCTAATTTTTTTACACAATTTTGCTAATGAAATAATTTGATTCATCATTTTATATTATTTTATTTTCACATTTAAAAACATACTTCATTTTGAATTCTAAAAATAGTAAAACTAGGTATTTATTATTAGTGATTCGAACTATTACATTTCGAGGTCATAAAAAGCTGATGTAACGTCATATCATAGCAATGTTTTCACTATATTGAACAAGCACTTGAAAAACTACAAATATTTTCAAGATGTATTTTGAATTTTCAGTTCATGAGTGAATAGTCACTATTTTTATACGTACACAAAGACGCTGTAATATCTCGAACTCTAGCATACATTTGTAACGAAATTGCATCACATTTTGAACGAAAAGCACATGATAAACAGTATCGACTATTTTCAGATTCATTAGAAAATTGAAGTCTATAAAGAAACAAGAAATCAGAATTGACCATCGGAACCCCGTCTGCATGTAAATAATTCTACATCTCAAAAAATCGTTTTTTTGAATAATTTTGTGATTTCGTATCAATTATTCTTTCTCACTTTCGATTTAGTCAAATATGGTTTCAAACGCACTGACCAAAACGGCAATATCGAATGACTGTTACAGCAGTATCATAAATCAAATTGAAACAAATTTTATGTTATATTTTGTAACTGGAACTCCCAGTTAAATAAAGCTATACCCACTTGTGTGTTCGTTAGATCTGCATTTCAATGGTGCTATCTATTAATAAACTTGATACTGTAATTGTAGATCGTTTGTCAGGCGCCATCATGAATAAACTTTTCGAATAAAGCGTTGCAACTTGAATTCAGAGTTAATTATATTGCACCATCTCATATGATGTAATGCAACACACGTGCACGTTATAATTTTAATTAATACATATTATAAATAGTTTTCAATTATTATTATTATTCTATTTTACTATGGGTCGGGCGAATGAATATGCCCAAGCAGCTAAAAGAGAAGTGTGAAATATAATAATCAGTAGACAACTAAACATTAATTTAGGCATCGAATTAATAGTTTTTCGATGTATTGACCACCTTATGTGAAATATGAACATAAACCTCTTAATATTATCATCATTAAACATTTTCTGCATTATTAATGTAATATATTCGTGATTAATGAATTCTTAGTCTAACATCAAAATCAAAGGAAGTTACTAAATAGAGGTTTTTGGTCGTTTATAATCATACATGATGCCAACAATCACGAGGTGAAAGTTATCGTTGATAAGAAATATTTAATTAATTTATTTATTAATTAAACCTTTGTTGCTGAATCTGCATGTGGAGGAAGAAAAATTGGCGAGATGTGCTGCCAACATTGCATTTAATTCAAAATGTGACAAAAAAAAACAGTTCGCTTTTCGAAGCCGATTTGGATAATTCTTTCAAGGAAACGTGATAAACATTTCAACAAAAAATATTGGGAAGAATGGCGAGCACTTTTTGTTATAATTCAAATGTCTCTTCTATACAAATTCAATTTGAATGAGAACACATATTTCTAAAATCTTTGCATACCGCCAGATTTACTTTAACCTGTCTTAGAAACATGTACACTATCTTCGGTAATAATCAAAACACCAATATTTTGAATTGCTATAACTTTGAAGCACCAACACTCTAATATTGTTTTTAATTGTTACATTACAATACTATGTAAAGTGTAATTTAATGGTAAAGAAATATCACGAGGAATTCTAATTCTAACTAGAATTGGTAAGTTTAAAGTGTTTATAAAATTTCCTTCTTTCATTCGTACAAATTATTTTATTCGACTCGAAAATATTGTACTCTTATAAAACTCTTCTATGGAGCTGAACGTGCGCACCCTGCATGCAGACCTCCAGGCCACCTGATGAGAAGAGAGGCAGATCCGGGTGGCTATGGTGTCATGTCAAAGATAAAACTCGTCCTGAAAACTTGTCACATGGTCAAATAAAACCTGAAAACTTCACTATGAGGCTTAACGTGCGCATCCCGTATGCATCAGCACGTAGGTCATCAAATAGGAAGAGGGGGGGGGATCGGATGGCGATGGTGTCAATACTAAAACAAACTCATCGTCCAGAAAACTTTTCTATGGATCTTAAAGTGCGTATCCCATATGCATCAGGAGGGATCCCAGCGAACGGCGAGGGGGGTGGCGATGGTGGCAGCTTCGGACAGTAGGCTGGCGGACGCTCTCGCGGGAGAGGCGGCGGCGGCGGCGGCGGCGGCGGCGAGCGAATTGGAAATGTTCCCGCGGTCGACCGGCCGCTCGATCGGTCGATAAACCGCCTGGATGTCGCCGCAGCGATTGTCGTTTGTTGTGACCGCGCCATGAAAGGGCCGCCCGCGTGCCCGCCTCAACCCGTTTTGCCAGCTCGGAATTTCCCCCCTTTCCTTTCACCGCACAAGTTACGTGAATGAATGCCTCTTATATGTACGTATTCGTGTCGGATGCTCGTATTTTCTTGGTCTTTCTCTCGTGTTATCAGGTTTTTTTTGCCAGGAGTCGTTGTATCTCGCTTTTTCCGTGACGCAATCGTTCGGGCTGACAAAATTGACGTTTTGTAAGGACGACTGCAGTATGCTAGTTGTTTTTGGTTTCTAATTAGTAGTTGTGACGCCTCTTGTTGGTGATCTCACGCACATGAGAACATTGGATTACATGTCACTGTCCATCTTGTTTCTCGCTTTGGTTATGATGTCTACAGATCATGTAATATTTTATTCTCGTAATTTGTTTCAAACTTTCAAGGGGAGATAAATGTGTTAAGAATGAAAAAACAGTTAAAATGCCATAACTACTTTGTAGAAAATTATATATGATAATACCACAATATCATACCTAAACAAACTTAAAGCATTTATCTCTCCCTCTCTCTCTTTCACTCTGTCTTTTTTCTCTCTCTCTCTCTCTCTCTCTCTCTCTCTCTCTTTCTCTCTCTCTTTCTCTCTTTCTCTCTATTTCTCTCTCTTTCTCTCTATTTCTCTCTCTCTTTCTCTTCCTGTCTCTGTATGTCTGTCTGTCTGTCTCTCTCTCTCTCTCTCTCTCTCTGTATATATACACACACATTGAAAAGTGTGTTTTCATTCAGAAAGGTGTGGAATTGCTTGCAATTAAGTAACGTAAGTATAGACAGAGTGGTTATGAAATAGTCCCTACGATCTTAAAATTAATCGAATGAAGGCTTAACTGCCTCAAGTAGTTAATTACGTAATTTCTAAGAACAACTATGTAGTTTGTGTTCGTCATGTTACTGTGCGAGTCACAATTGATGTATCAAAAGCGGTCGAAGTTTGCTAGCGCAAGCAACTGTGTATTATACTTAGCGAAGTGAAGATTGAGAGCACTTTTAGATTCGATGATGGAATGTTTTTAAATGCAAAAATGAGTGAATGCACATAAACATAATATCTAGCTATCGCCTGGTGCTTGTATCCTTTTACCTAAGAGTCCAGTGATTATAATTATTTGTAATGCACAAGTTTTCAAGTTGGATTAATTAAGTTAGTTAAGGTGGTTAGCACGATTTCTTGATACTTTTCACTACAAACACGCAAATACAGATCTTCATGTGTACATTCATAAGTACAAAACATTATAATCATATTTCCAGAGATATTATTAAATCTATTTTCACGGTGAATGAATTCAAAACTGGTAAATCTTTCTTATTTCCCTAATCTTGAAGAATACAACTTTGAATTGTTCGATTTTCCGTTTACTGCGTACGTAGTACTTTTCTATTATAAGTTTTCTACTTTTCCTTTTGAGCGATGTGATTGTTAGGGGTTCTCTACTGAATGAAAAAAAATTAAAAACGGTTAATTTTAATTGCGTTTTCTAAATACTAATGGCATAATTATACTTTCATATTTGTCCTTTGCCTTTATTGTTTTGTTTTTGCAAAAATGGTCTATGAATTGGACTGTAAACGTCAAGAAAACTTTTGAAACAATGCAATATTTATTTTTATGAGCAATTGACAAACTGTTGTTTTATGCTGCAATGGGAAAAGTAATTTTTTATTCAATTTCAGTTTATTAATTTAAAAAAAGTAACAAGATTTTTTATCATATTCGGTCGGGTCACGAAGGCATAGCAGAGCCGTAAAGCATATTTTCTGGGCATGTCTGTAATTTTTATTTGAAACTCTGGGGTGACGAACTTTGTTTAAAAAGAGTCATTTCAAATATTACATTGGTCATAAGTTTTAACTTTCATTTCTTCTTTCGCAAAGAACTGCATTAAGTTGAGTGTAACATGAGTCATTTTAAAGATTAAATAGGGAAAGTTCTCACTTTGATTTAAATATTCAGCAGCCACAGATAGAACTGTGTACATAAATTTAGAGTAACTAACGTGAACTTTATTCTATGTTGGTTTCTACCTAGTCTGCAAGTACGTACGTAATGTAAAAGCTTTTTTCATATGTAGAATATCGCATCGTCTTGCAATTGGTGAAACTATCTATGAGAAATCGCGATAGATCGACAGAACAACAATTAAAACACTCAGTATAAAAGTATTGTGCAACAAGTATCACAAGCAGTCCTTCACTGACATTTAGAATAATAGTGAGATCAGAGTTTGGTTATATTTTCTCTGAAGGGAAAATTTAGTAATATACACAAAATAGTATTTTATATTGATTACTAGGGCATATATTGCATTATAAACTGATCCAGTGATAGTTATTAGACAAGTCTACGTACAAAATTGAGGTTTCTAAAGATAACAATATAGGAATTGTGCAGAGCTAAGTGACACATATTATTTGAATAATGAAATGTCACAGTTTCGTTTTATTACTTCTGAGAGTCGTCTATATTTGTCACCTAAACTATTGACGTCCTAGCACGAATAAAAATATCAAAAAATGAGCTAAAATTCTTAAGAAATAAAACAAAATTGATAGGACCATGCGTGACTTTGTTGCCTCCTTGCTATGTACATATGTTGTTTCACGAAATTGGAAAGTATGTTATTGAGAACGTAAGGCGATATTATATGACATGGAAATAGAAAAGAAATATAATTTATTGGAATCTAAATGCAATGAGAGCTGTATTTATTGCAGCTGTTTTTACTTTGAATGTAATTTCTGGATTGTCAGTTATGATATAGCATCTGCTTTAAAATCGAGCTTAAACCCATTTTACATTTTAGTTTTTCGCTACTTTGTTCCTGACATGTTTAATTTTTCAAACCAACTTCAGGTGACATATTTTAAATTTTCACGTCTTTTTCCGTGTTTTATTACAAAGCAGCAAGTCACATTCCCTCCAACATCATTTCGAAAATGGTTTATTTTTACTTTCTGGCACTTACCAACGTAAGAAGAGAAAGTATTGTAATCGTGCGTCGGAAAACGGCGATTTTCCACACAAAAAGTCTTGTTGCTGGGCCCTGGTAAGGAGAAAGTGGATAAATTTAGTTTCTAAATTTAGAAAGTAAACCCTCTAACACGTGGTGTAACCAGAAAACATGTTTTGTGCGTTCTTCATACCGAAAAATCTATTGATGGAAAATCGTCTGTCCGTCCGTCTGTTCATCCGTCCGTCCGTCCACCGTCCGTCTCTCTGTCCCTCCGTTCTCCCGTCCGTATGTGCATATCGATAGTGCATAAACCATTCAGCCGATTTCATTCAAATTTGATATTTTTCAATCGTTTTAGGTGATGTCGCGGTCCCTGGGATTTGAAATTGATATTTTTATAAATTATAGAGGTCCTTACATAAGAAATCTGGGACATTTTAAACATTTTCTGAAAATTGCTGCAAATTTATTTAATCAATTAATTGTAGCTATGGTTTTAGTAGCGCACAAAATGCAATACTTCATTGTTACGTAGCTGTTTCCCATAACGCGAGAAAGTATGTGCTGTTGTAGTCCCATTAGTTGGTATTTGCTTTCAATTGTATTTAGCTAAAATATTATTTTAAATTATAGTCGTTAATGTCGGGGCGATAGGATCGGAGTTTGGTATTTTGAAATAAGTATGCCAAATACACATTTTTATACAAGTTGCGATCACGGTTTTAATTTAGAATTAGTGAACACATGCATGTACTGTTGGGATCATTCTCAGTATGTAAGGTATCAGTCATGTTGATTCATGTCGCTCCGATACTTTGTTTACTTTGCAGTTTCCTATTGTTTTATATGGCCGTTACTTCTTTGCGCAAATGGCATAGTAGGCTTTGCCGCAGGAATAAAGACCGTAAATCCAATCCTTCAATCAAAAGGCAGTGAAGACAAGTACTAGTTTCCATGCTGAAAACTAAATATTAGTGTAATTATCACCATCGAATTGCCATCTCATTCAAGTATCCGGAATTATGTATTGTGTCTATATGGGAAACTCAATTTTGTCCGCGAACTCAATTTTTGTTAAAAAAACAGTTCCTCGCGAAAAAAAACGTCGTAAATATTTGCTAATTTCTCTATAACATAGAACATTTCAAGAGATTTTCCCAGAATTTGAATGCTCTGTTGATTGTACAGGTCGCCGAGCGGAGCCGCAGTAATGGGTGGGCGTGCTCTCAAATAAAGCCGCCACATAGCAGTAGCCGCGTTTCTGTTTGTACATGAGGGAACATATAATTAACAGGCTGTGGAAACGATTAATTGATATGGAACACCGCCGATACGCGAACAGAATTC
The DNA here is from genome assembly GCA_017312745.1 of Gryllus bimaculatus. NCBI lineage: Eukaryota > Metazoa > Arthropoda > Insecta > Orthoptera > Gryllidae > Gryllus > Gryllus bimaculatus. The sequence goes on from BOPP01000021.1 coordinate 4,221,268, forward strand.
CCGCGCGGGCCTAGGATTTAATTCTGCATCCCTCACGAATCAGCAACGCTATCTCTGCCCTCACTGCGCCAGGTAGGCGGGCATGCGCAACGTTAGAGAGTACTTTCGGGCACCTACAGAGCTATTGGCTACTTTTGTTGAATCCCAACATCAGGTTTCTTTTATTTACTGGGTTTAAAACTCGGCGTAAAATTAAATAGCTGGCCCACATCCGTTCATTAGTTTTTCGATACGTTTCTTTCTCTCTCTCTTTTTTTGACAAAAAATCGTTGAGTGCTGAAATTTATTGCGCCGGTTTAAACTTGCTTTGAATCTGCCGACCAAAGCTCGGGCATTCGTACCCGGGGGCATGGTTGCTGGTACATGGGAAAGGGGGGGTGAGTGGGAGAAAGAGGGACGTTGGGAGTTTGCGTTTATGTTGCCCACTGAGCTCGGTCTCGCTTCTTTATTTGCGCGGCGTGATCATTACATTAAACGTTATTTGAACTGCAGAATAATGAAAATGACAAAGAATAAACGCCCGCGCAATAGCGTCGCCTGCTGCCGTTTCCGCGCGCCGCCATATTTCCGCCGCGTAAGCCGAGGCTTGAGTAAACGACGAATGAGAAGGGGTAAGGGACGAAGAGAGAATGAGTAAGATGGAAGAGAGGAGAAATGTATTAAGAAAAGGGTGTACCGTATTAAGACAATAAAGAAACTGCAATTTTTTAAAAGTGGAATTCCTAATCAATGTAATTTCATCTCATTTGTTTTAGTCGAATCGTAACACTTAAAATTGTATTTTTCCGACTAACGTGTATAGTAGGTCGGATAAATCTGAGATAAATCAGTCCAAAAAGACAGTTGTTCTGAAATTAAAAGCTATAGTGATTATCAATCTCACATTGATATTATAATAGTATATATATACTAGTATATAGTTTATATATCCAGTATTATTATATATTCATATATATATATATTGTACTCATGTAACTCACCACCACAGACACCAGAGCTTTCGTATAAACAAATATATTTATAACAAGAAAACAAAAACAAATATATACAGCTTTAATTAATTACTTACACCCAGGTCTGATTAGACTACTATCCTCCTGATCGCGGGGCGATCGTAAAAACCCTAGGATTGAAGATGGTTTGATTTTGTGGCATTCGCCACTCCTACTTTGAAGCGCCACAAAGCACTAGCTTCCGTGACTCGGATGTCACGCGATGGACACATAAGTCCGTTCTGCGCGCTACCAACGGCTGGTTTGCCTCGATCGCAGGAGCATTTTACTATCCGATTGAGAATCAGCTTGAGTCGTTTTGCACTTCAACCACTATTCACCTTCGGAGCACGCACACAGCGTTCTCTCTCCTGACGCAGTCACGCACAAAGACAATAAGTCGCAGGCTTCGTCAACTAATGACTCCAGCCTCCAGCGAGCCTGGCTCGCATATGCACCTCTGGCGCCCAAGTTTTGTGCACACGACACGAGGTTTCTCTCTCACTGTCTCCAGAACCTGCTACTGGCTCGCGTACAACTCATTTATAATAGCGGGCCCCACCGTGACTCCACGTCCACGCCACCCCCTCGCTTGTTATAACAGTGAAAAGCTTCTATAAGCCGAAGACACCCAAAGCCTGTGTGTCTCCCTCTCCGCGTCTTCCCTATTACGAACACACTCCTTCTTCCTGCTGGCCGGGAGCTAATCCGCAAACCAAGCTCCCCAAATAGAGCCCATGAGGCCACGCCTGGCTAATTACTCGTTACCAAATTATAAAATATATATATATATATAGTATATATATATATATATATGAGATATATAATAGATATCTATATATAGAGAGAGAGAGGAGAGAGAGAGAAGAGATAGATAGATAATAGCATAGGATAGATAGAAGAGTAGATGATAGATAATAGGTTTCTAAATATTGACTCCTGGAGGGAGGCAACGAAATCAATACCATTCATTAAGAATTTAAATTAGTTGATTCGATGAGACGATGGAATTGGAATACTGTTTCTTATTTTGGACAGCGTAATATCAAATTTTGGTGTTGCATCCCAGTTTAAAAAAAATCAATCTTCGCGTTTGCAGTGCTCACGCATTCTCTTCAAGAGGAAAGCAGATGTATTCAGACATTTCCGTCATTGAAAACAGAAAACAGTCATAAAAATTGTAATGAGAGAATGTAGCCGCTCTAATATTAATAAGTACTATTGTAAAAACATTATTTGTTTTCTTGTGAAAAACTCTAAGATATCAAGGAAATGTTAATGGAAGTTTGAGACTTGAATATTGATTTAAACCTTCTGTTTTCTTACCAAACAATTAAACAAAGTTTAAAAGCTTTTAAGAGCCCAAATATGAAATAGGAACTCGCATTTTCTTCTTTTTAAGATAATACCAACTTCTATAAAACACAGAAAGACGGAATATATATAATAAAAAGTTTATCCTCAATAATTATTTGAAGGAAAAAAGATTTATAATATTCTACATCAGTGGTTAGTTATAGATTTCTAGTGGTACCGAAAAAAATAGGTAAGAATATACATTTCACGTTTAGGGCATTAAAAACATTTTACAGTTTTTTGCGAATTCCGCCTCTATTGCAGTGATATTTCATACGCAGAACTCGCGGATCTGCTGGCACACAACGACTTAATTTTGAAATGCGATATACAAACGCGACGCATAGTAAAAATAAATACGAAGCACCGGCATAACTTTGTGTTCCAGCCGTTGGCATTTTGTTCGGAACATGATTAACGCCCCCACGTAATCAAAGCGAGGGGATGTACGAGGACGGAGACGCGGCAGACAGAGAGAAATGCAAGGTTAAGTGCAGTGAATTGCGGGAAAAGCAAAGCAAATGGCTGCCGTGATAGGTATATGTAAGCGCGGGAAAGATGGCAGAGGAGACGGGGCGTCGGAGGAGAGGGGGCTGGAGAGCGTCGTAGGAGAGGGTGCTGGGGAGAGCAGGCGTGGCAGGGGGCGGAGAAGAGGGTGGGGAGAGAGGAGCGGGGTAAGATGGGTGATGTGGACAGGTGCGGGTACTAGCAGGCGGCGAAGCGGCGGAGAGGAGAGTTGGAAGAGAGGGTTTGAAAGAGAGGTGGAGAGAGGAGGGTTGGAGGAGAAGAAGGGTTGGAGAGAGAGGGTTCGGAGAGAGAGGTTGGAGAGCAGAGACGGTTGGGCGAGAGAGGGTTGCGGGAGAGAGGTTGGAGGAGGAGAGGGTTTGGGAGAGAAGGTTGGGGAGAATGAGAGGAGGTTGAGAAAGAGGTGTTGGGGGAAGAGGATGAAGAGAGAGTTGGATGAGTGGGTGAAAAAGTTAGGGAGAAGTGGGGAGATTGGAAGGTGGCAGAGGAGAGGGTGGGAGAGAGGGTTTGGCGTTAGTGAGGAGTTAGAATAAGAGAGGTTGTGATATCTAGGGAGAGGGTGGAGGATGGAGAGAAGAGGTGAGAGTGGGAGCGAGAGGAGATGGGCGGGAAAGCGTGTGGGGACGGGCAGGGATTCGGTTAAGGGCATAGTATGGAGGCTTGGCCGCAAGGGGCTGCGCTGGCAGGGGGTCGTGGGTGCGGCGGTAAGCGCGGCGAAAACAGGCGGCCGAAGAGCGCGAAGCGGTCGCTGGAGGCGCGCTCCGAGCAGAGCGTCGCGAAGCGGTGCGGGAGTGTGGCGGGCCCGTGGGGTGAGAAAGCGGGCCACCACAGAGTCGGAGAACGTGGCGAGCAGGGCGCCATGAATGCAAAAACATCGTTAGTGGCCGCGCAGCGACTGCGGCATGCGGGCAGCAGGGACGGGGTCGGTGGTAGTGGCCACAGATGGGGCTACGGCAGAGACAGCAGAGGTGATGTAAGTGTAGTACAGTGGGAATGTATAGCAATGAGTATTGATAGCGGGGCTCTTAGAAAGTGGTTGAGATGTTGATTCAGAGAAGTATGTTGCGGTGTGCTTGATGTAATAGACTAAGTCATGTTGGAAAGTTCTTTTGGCGTACAGCCCTGCGACGAAAGCGGTCGGCTAGCGTACCGGGTCAAGCAGCAAGTTGCATCTCTTTGCAAAAGGAGCTGTGAATGATAATGAAAACAGCAGAAATATACTTCAGATTTGCACTGCAGTTTACATTTCTTTAAAAGAGTGAAAACTAATTGGCAGGTAATTCAATATAAAATTACTGTCATCGTGTAAATCCCCGATGACTGTGAAAAATTGCTATGAAAGGCAGTGGAATGTTTTCACACAATGCAGGATACGTCTCCCACGTTTCGAAGCAGGGCAAGGTGTCAGGCACAGTTACAAAAAGCTTATGTAACAATGATGCCTTGCATTCATATTTTAATCAATTCTGTACTGTAAAAATGTGCTCGTCCGTAATGAACTCAGTATTCATTCACGCGCAGGGCACGGTTTTTGTATTGTCATGGGACGGCATTGACGCTCCTGACAAGTTTGCTTTGATCTTGCTTTAATATCCCCGCTTGCTTTAGTCTTGTGGAAGGTGACCTATCACTTGGTGTGGAGTGTTGGTGAGGAGTAGAAAGATTATCTATTGCTTCTTCTTTTCATACATAAATAGTAGATGGAAATCATCAAACTAATGTGTAGCAAAAATATGATATTTTTGCGCCTAAAGTGACTCATGTATGCCCAATGGATAGAATGTGAAGTGACCAATAATTAGTTCAGTACATGAACATTACGGAAATTTTTCAGTTTTCAAGTGGTCACTAACAGGTGAAAATTAGAATTTGGAAATAAATTACTAAAAAAATGAAAATTTGCATTTCTAATCAGGGGATTTAATAAGAGGAACACTAATCACTCATTGCATTTTACATAATGAATTAAGGACTCATTACATTTTCAGAAACGCATTTAACTTCATGTTATGATTCACGATTATAGTTAACGGATCATGATGAACATAACTATTCATGATTAATGGATTGTGTTGTTTACAAATTTGTAAACCTCTATCACGTAATTCATTTCATTAGTTTTCGATACGTAATACGGAACACTTGAATTAATCTTTTGGAGTTTTCCATTTTCTTTATAGTGTATTTGAGGGACATTTCTAAGTTGTGTTTGGTGATACACACACGATGTTCACGGTGAGTTCTCACTATATATTAAAATATGTCCCAACCTTCCTTACCTGTTTTCAACCATTTACATTATTGAAGATTTGATGATTTCATCAACTTCATTCAATTGAACATTTTTAAATGATGCAATTTACCTACCAATAAGTAAATAACGTTTCGGAATATCGGAAATGGATATATAGTTATGAGAATAAACCAAACAGAACGAATAAATGAGATACAATATTCCAAGGGATAAATTATTCCAAGGAAATAAACCCTTAATTTGTATGCATAAAAAATATCATATTTTATTTTGGACATAAACAAACAATTGGCATTGAAAGTATTGGGCACCCCTGGACAAAATTCTGAACAAACACTCCCCCCATTCACATTACGTTCCATCGATAACAAACAGTTCTACTTAGACCAATTAAGTAGTTCCAGTATGCAATTATGAGTCTACGACTAAAGCTTTGTTAACGGGTATTATAACTTTAAGTATCGAATAGGTAGGTTTTGATAGCCACTTACTAGTGTCTAATTGTTTCCATCGTCGGAATCGTCATTTCTCTTACGAAAGAAATGTCCGGATGAGAAATGGAACACCCAGCTTTTCTGATCGGTCGTTTCATCCTTTTCATCGATTCCCCGTAGTTCGTGGCGGATGACTGCGCGGTACCTCAAACAACAGTCATGGACTGCGTGAGATCTTTCTTTTATAAAAATCATCATTCTCAGGTCCAAACGATGGTTTGAACCGCGTTGCACTTTTGGCATAGTTTTCAACGCGGTGTAACTAAGGATAACGTTTCATTCTTAATTCAATATTTTGAAATTATTCGGTTTCTTTAATTATTTTCTAACACTATGGCTCAATACACCGCGACATTAAGAATCTAAAAACATGTAAACAGCACATTCTCTGAAGAATACATTCAGTACATTTTTTTCTAGGGTCGCCAATTCCATTGTTTGAGTTACTAAATTTTCCTAAGCCACGTATTTACAACCAGAAATCAATCGCATATTTTATGCGTTTACTTACCCGCATAGATACAGATTCATGACATCAGATTTTGTCTCTGAGATAAAATATAAAATATGCTCTAGATTTCCTAGAAACGCTTTGCCAGCGAACGCGACAAACCGCCTTCCTCCCTCTCCCCTCGAATTGTGTGGGGCACCTCTCGAGCACCGCGCTGGGGGCTGCGCTCGTCATAAGTCTTCATTCGCAGAAGGATCCTCTCTGCGGCGGCAACGAAGGTCCCGCCCGAGTGATTGCAGCGCGCGCGGCGGCGGCGGCGGCGGCCGCTGCTGTTGGCGCCAACTCGCGCGGATAATTGAAGTGGCGCGCGCGGCGTGCGGCGCCGCAGCGAGCCCACTTTACGACTTTCGCGCCGCCTCGGTCGCCCCTGACCTCCCCTCCCCTCCCCTCCCATCGCCTCCCCTCCCTCTCCCTTCCGCACCCGCCCTGCTCTGCGCCCGGCGCCCGTTTGTTCCGCCGAACTCGCTGTTCCCCCCTCGCGTCTCTTTCACCGCCACGCGACGGGGTGTGGCTCCGCGAGGTCCGCCCGGTTCTCGTCCTCCTTCCCAGCTCATTCCGCCCCCTTCCTGGTTTCCTCGTTTCTCTTTCTCTCGGCTTCCTACCCCCCTTTTCCGTAAAGGCACATTCTTGATGCATCTTTTGCACCCGCTCTTTCTGATTTCATTTTATATCTCCATTCTCAATTCATCTTCCTCTGCCTGATTCCTGCTTCCATCTTCTTGAGTCCTTATTTTTGTTCCATTTCTATTTGATCTTTTCTTCATTTACAATTTTTCTGCTCCACTTTTTCCTTCTCTTCTTTCTCCTGCTCCCATTCCTCAAGCTCCGCTTCTTGCAGCTTCCCTTCTTCCAGCTTTTCTTTTTACAGCTCACTTTCGTCTAGCTCTTCTTTTTTTCTGTCCCTTCACCCAGACAATGTTTTGTCTATCCCTGTGCCTGCCTTTTTTTATCCTTATCATTGTTTCCCTCTTCCCGACAATATTCTGTTTTTTCACAATTTTATGCTTCCTTTCTCCGTTCCTGGCGTTTCCGTCTCACGGAATTGAGACTCAAAAGATTGGCATTATAGTCACAATATTGATTATTAGTTATTTAGTATTTTTTACTTGATTTATCGTTTAAAAAAGTCAAACACTCTGACGTATGTAGAAAAAGAGCACTTTTGCAAATTTCTTGAAATTCGGAATCTCTATTCCCCCCCCTTTTACAAAGCCGAGCTAATATGAGTATTAAGTACCTTAATTGCATTATTGTTAGATAATTTGAACGTTTCGGCAGCAGAATAATATACAAGAATTTTAAAACATTTCAAAATATTATTTTTTCTATTTGTATTATTTTTGTTACTTCAGTATGTATTAAAATTGTTCATAAGTTCAATATACTGTTGCAAAAATCCTATTTTAATGTTGATAACTAAAGAATTTTCGATCAGTTCTTGTTCAAAAATAACGTCTTCTAATGAAAAAGTTAAAGACTAATAAAAGTATAATAAATTGTATTTATTTGTTGTTACTGTGTATCTCTTTGTTTAAACTGTTCTGCCTGGGTTTTGCATCGTTAACTTACAACTTTATTCCGTACATCTCCTTAAAATGAAAAATATATGAGCGGTAGGCAAATTCGAATTCATTTGCCTCCACCGGAGTTTAACTGGAAGGATAAATATTCAATTTAAAAAGCAAACACCCAAACTGGGGACATTACAGCTGGATGGTAGCTTACCGGCAACGCCACAGTCATCCTAAATTCAGTTGTTCCACACGTGAAATCTTCAATTTGAGGTCAACCGAATCAGTAACTGCGACCAAATTAGTGAAGTTTTGATGCTCTGTTACCCGGAACGGTCGTGGCTAGCGCCCCACACACACGGGCCTCCCCGGGTGACTAGCTGGTTGATCGCGTCGCTAACGCACGTCGAGTTTCACCGGTTGACCGCTCTCAGTGAACAGTTGCAGTTCTGGCGGTGGGCAATGACTGCGGGATGATAGCACAGGGATCGTCAGAACAGGTCTTTCCGTGAAGTGTCCTCTCATTGATATTCGAAATACAGAGCAACTGGGACTTGTATTTTAAATGTTGATGTTAAAACAAAACAAACAACATTTACACGATTTTCTATTTTTACCAAAGGATGCACTTGAATTATTAAAAACCGTTTCCATTAAAGTCATGCATTTTTAAGAGACCATTCAATATTATAGAAGAATAGTTGATAGTATACTTCAATGAGGAAAATAACGAATACTTAGATTGTACACATTAGTTTATTACTGTAACATGGATCAAACGTGAAAATTATTATTTCAAGTATTTGGCTCCATTACGTTCATGAGTTCAACATTGTGAAATAATGGTCAGTACTAAGTACTTTTGTAAAAAATTGCAAAAATAAACAGAAAAAAACATTTATCCAGCGACAGGAAGAGCACCCACGCATTGCACTTGCTGCCAGATTGTTGTTAAATGGGCACATAAGCAAAGCCATTCAATCCTCACCAACTGCTATAGTATATATCCTACTCTCTGTACAGATGATTAAAGACTTTACATACAAAACTTAAAAGGTCTTTCCGGTAAAACCAATAATATATCAGACTAATATATTTCGTGAACGTCAAAGGAAAACAAGTGATTGCTGAGCTGAATCGTGTGGGAAGGAACCACTAGAACGTTAACTTTCCACGAGTTAGGAAATATAGAAACAAACATTCGTTTTTTCTGCCATCAGAAGTGACGACGATGATAGAATGATCATTTGAAAACCGTATTCTACGATTCTTAATGCTCACAGTTTATTGATCGTCATTGTAAAGTTGGAAGGTTGCATGGTAATAATATATACTTCTAAAACACTAACAGTTTTCATTCAGAATATTTTTTTAAGATTATGAGTTAAAGAAATTTCTTGTTGTTTTTACAAAATGAAAGGTAGTTGAGCCCTATTACTTGCTTTAAATAACTGTTATTTTGTAAGTAAATACTAATGATATATAAATAATTAAAAATAATGAACGCTTATCAGCCGTTATTAAGTCATTTTCCTCTAGGATGCAGTTGTATTTGGTCTTGGTCGTTTTGTTTGCAAGTTTCAATTGCTGCTGCTATTGAAGTCCTTGATCCACCCCATCTCTCAGCCCGATCCCGCCTCCACCACTGCCACCTCCGCCTCCACTACCACAGCATCACCACCCCCACACCGTCCCCGTCACCCCCAACGCTCGCGTTCCAACCCCTTCCGGAGAGGGAGGTCGCGACGTGGCGGCGTCCGCTCACGCGCGCGCGCGCCCGCCCTAAGTAGCGGCTGGCCACGCGCGCGCAAAGGGCCGGCGACGTGAGGCTTTGGAGCGCGAGGCATTCCGGTGGGCTTTTAGAGCGCGCCCTTTATGCACGCTTCCAGGTAGTCGTTTACGAGTGGCCACTTATCCGCAGCAGTAGGCGCGTGGTCTCCGCCGCCAGATCCACCGCCACCACTGTCATGGAGGACGTACTCACGGCCGCAGCCGAGGCTCCCTGTTGTCGGTACTTCACTGCTTCTAAATTTGCGCCGCTCTACCTACACTGCCCTGAGACCGGTTTGGAGTCGTAGGTGCAAAATGTCAATGGTGTTTCGCGGAATCGCATTCTTGTTTGGAAGGTTAATGGGACGTGACAGAAATGAGCTGCACATATTCCAAAGCTATCCGATGCAACTGTTTAAAATTTGTTTTTTTTGATCATTCATGGCTGGGAGAGTGGGTAAGGACGGAGTGAGGTAGCGTAGGGAAAGGTAAACATCCTATACATTAAAATCATTCCTTTCCCTGTCAAACTAGATGATTGTGATTAATAAATGCCCGAGCAACGCAGTGTACCTCAGCTAGTATGTTGTAAAAACTAAGCATGCAAATGGTTGATATAAATTTTAAAACAAATTTTAGAATTTGCGTACCACAATGAAAGTTTATAATGAATATACCCATAACAAATGTTGATCATACCTTAATAATACGTGTGTATGTGGGGTTAAACATTCTTATTATCCTATCCACAATTACTGTTCCAGGATTCTCCTTAATCAAACATTGAGTTCTAATGTCCGCCAACAGTCTTTTTGGAGACGCGCCTAAGGTACCAATTATCGATGATGAGTTTTAGATTACCCAACGTCCATGGATGACATCAAGTCGTACAGAAAGTCTGAGAAGCTATAGTCTCTGTAAAATTTAGTGAGAGTTACTGTTAACTGCGGATGTCGCAACATAGTCTGGTGAAAACAAGTGCGCCACTCTCAATATCCAGCGAATGAGTTACACAAACACCTTGAATATCGAACTCCTAGTCAACAGAGCGTCTGTTAATTATATACTTTTTTAGAAATTACTAAGAAATAAGTAGTGCCTTGCCCTAAAGTTTCTTTAATTATCTCACTTGTATGTTAATTTTCAAGTCGCATGAACTCGTACTTCTTTTTCACATTATATTGTTCGACCACTCCTTCCTGTCTTTCTCCTCCTCTCCTCTCTCCGTCCCGTTCCACGCAGTCTCTCAACTGTCTCCCTTTTAGCCTCGCCCCCCCATCTCATTCCACTCACCTACACCACCTACACCCCCACCCAGCCCCCCTCCGGCGCGTCCGCTTTATGTTTATGATGAGTGTCAATAGTTTAACATTAACGAGAACAGTTAGCTTTAGTGAGTAAATCACAAAATGTCTGGAAGAAACAGTTTGTGTGCTAAGTCTATAATTTTCAAACCAGGATCTCATCAGAGAATGTCGCATTGTTGTATTAAAATGCTACATTTGAATGTCATAAACGCTTTAAAATTTTCTAAGTTTGTAAATTAGTGACTATTTACATACTTTAAACATTTGAAAACACTAGGTAGTTATTCTTCATTGATAACGATATTACAACTCTGCGAAAAGTTTCTGTTTATTTTAATATTGCAAAATTATGTAAGTGTTAGTCAGGAGAGATATAGTATAGATGGTTAATTCGAAATTGATTCGAATGTACGATTCCATGATTAGGGTTTAAATATTATTTTAAGTCCATGCTGATGATGTGTACTGATGTATACACTAGTGTACCCTCAAAACGTACAGTGTATATCGTTTATTTACACAAAGTACTCATGAGTGTCAGAAACATTGCTGATGCCACGTGTATTAATACTTAACATGTCGCAGTGCAGTCATAGCCTCAACGGGGGACAATAAAGCTTATCGGCGCACGAATTTTTAAAAAACCACTGGTCAAAGTCATTAGAACAATATTCACCAAAAAAAATTGATTAGAAAATAAGATATTAATTACTTTGTTATTAACAAATAAACCACGTAGGTACCACATAGTCTTGTAAACCTAATTGAGAAATGAAAATTGGCAGTTTTAATTCCAGAATCATATTGAGGGAATAATTATCTTCAATGGCTGGCGTTGGTTTTCACTTTCTACCTTGCTACCGGTTGGACATACGTTAATGACAAAATCCATACACAGACCTTGATGGTGAAATTGATTCTGATCGTGATATTAAATGCCACATTCTGTTTAACACAAGCACTTTTCGGGACCACTTAGGTTAGCCTTGGTACGTTTGAGATTCACTACAGTAACACGAAGAAGAGAATTAGAGAAAGTAATATGTTAATGTATTATTCAATACAAAAGTGTGTAAATTGTGATAGTGTATTTCGTACTATGTATTAAAATACAACTGATGCGTAGGAGGGTAACTTGTAAAAATAATCCCTGGAGAAATATCCCGCCTTCAAAATAATAAATGCATCACACACGTTGTAAGAGGTTTCCGCATAAGTATTCATATTCGGAAAAGAAAGGATGAGAAACCACGAGAAAAGATTCTTCATTTTCTATAGTGTTTATTATTCATCTTTTAAGTGTAGCTCAAACTCTAAATGCAAGATCTGCTCTATTGATCTGCTTCGCTAGCATCACAAACACAATTCATTTTGGACGCTGTTACAAATACTTGCTGAATGTTATAGACGCGGTCGTTTCAAATATTCTAATTTTCTTTAAGTACATGCTGATGTATCGACTTTATGAGTTGTAATTTAGACCTAGTGTAGCGTTACCTGGTCATTAACTCAAAAGTACGAGCTGTTATTAGCTGTTATTATTCTACACAAAGTATCATCGCACGCTCTCGCTCAGAAAACATTGCTGAAGCTCGGTTTATTTACATGTCAATTTATAACATGTTCGCAGTGCGTCATAGCGTAAGTCTAGGATCACTATTAAAACGCTTATCGGCTGCAGTGTTTAATAGATAAACTTAACTCGTGAGTCAAAGTCATTAGAAGTACAGTATTCACTACGTACAATTTAGATTAGAAAATAAGATATTACATTTACTTTGTTATTAAAAATAACCACGTAGCGTATCCCCCAGAGAGTTTTTTCGATACATCTTACATTGAGAATGGAAAATGGTCAGAGTTTTTTTAAGTCATTCTCCACCAGAATCAGTCGATATATTGATATCGGAATAATTGTTCAATTTTCAACCTGGGTGGCGTTGGTTTTGGTCATACTTTCTACTTGTTTATTACACCGTAGTCATCGTCAATTGCTATAAGGTTGGACATACGTTTAATGACAAATCCATAACAGACCGGTCATTTGATGGGGTTCAGTAGAATTGCTTCGAACTGCTGTGAGTACATTTATTCACAGATCGGCACAATCATTACAATTTCACACGCTCGTTTATTAGATATTTTCACAGCACGTTATCCGGGTGTACCGATAGATTCTCTCTGAAGGCATTATGTGCACCTGTTGGCTAGATCTGGAACTATGTATACTTACACAGCTTAAATCATTCGATCAGTAACTATTTAGATGATAGGGTGAATATCGGTTGGCAGAGTAGAGTTGGTGTCAGGTACGCACGATGAGAGCTTGTGGTGTTAGTTGACAATAGGTTGTATTCGTATATGTATTAAAACACAACTGATGCGTAGGAGGGTAACTTGTAGAAATAATCCCTGGAGAAATATCCCGCTTCAAAATAATAATGGCATCACACACGTTGTAAGAGGTTTCCGCATAAGTATTCATATCGGAAAAGAAAGGATAGAAACGCACGAGAAAAGATTCTTTATTTTCTCTATAGTGTTTATTATTCATCTTTTAAGTGTAGCTCAACTCTAAATGCAAGATTCTCTTTATTGATCTGCTTCGCTAAGCATCACAACACAATTCATTTTTGGACGCTGTTACAAAATACTTGCTGAATGTTTTTATTACTTTCTTAAGTCCTTTATTGCAGTTAACATAAGTTACTATTGTTTTCGAAATGAAATTCGCAAATGAAACACTAAATAGTTTTCGTATAAAAACGATTTTATTTTTTTTTGTTTAAAAATTTACTGAACTTAGTATTTTCAATTTTATTGCTCTGTGTGTAAAAATATCACTACTCCTCTCTATCCTTTCTGACTCCAGCTTCACACCACATTACCACGTCTCGCACAGCACACACCTCACCCGACCTCCCCAACCCACTCACCCAGCCTCTTCGCCCTCTTCTCCTGTAACTCCTCACCAAGCCCCGTTCTTCCCGCTATGCCCAAGTCGCCTGGACATCCAAGCCCCTCCGCACCCATCACCATCTCCTCCTGTCATACACGCCTGCCCATTCTTCCCACGCGGCCGGACTCCTTCGCTGGCTTTCTCCTCTTCAACCTCTCTCGTCGTCCGTTCACACAGTCTCTCAACTGTTCTCATTTTAACCCCATCGCCCCACTC
>BOPP01000021.1:4240289-4306731 GCA_017312745.1 Gryllus bimaculatus
GCCCCGCCCCGCCCCGCCCCTACGTTCGCACTTTTCCTTGTAATACACGCCCATCTGGAGCGCGGCCAGGGAGCGCCCCGCTCTCGACCTCTGCCCCGCGGGCGGCGCGGCGCGTGGAAAGAAAGTCTTTCCGCGCGACAAGTGTTGGTTTTGAGGGCGGCCCTACGATACCTCGGTTCTACTTTGGATCGTATACCGAATTGTTAGCTTTATGTTCTTGAATATACGTAATTTTCCAGATATTATAGATTATTTGTAGCACTCCTCGAACTTGTAACTGTAATATTCTGCCACCCCTGTTTTGATAACCTTTATTAAGAATAGTGGAAATATTTTAAGAGGTCACGTGAAAGAACATGTTCAATGACTTAAGCTTCGCCTTTGGTAAAAGCATTATAGTTACTTTTATTATTAGTGATATTATTATCTACCTCATTTTTCATAAAAACCTGCCGTAACCAATTTACTGTCTTAGGTGGCTTAAAGCATCAATTGATGTCACTGTCCGGGACGGGTGCCTCTGATCGGGACGTTCCAGGGTTTGAGTCCCGATGGTCTCAGGCTTTTCGACACTAACTACATAGCTGGGTCGAATTCAGTCGCTGTCTCGAGATGAATCGTAGAGGTCGGCTGCTCTGATTGGTATATTTCCGTGATTTTTATGAACAACTTCAGACGACTAATTTCCTTCCTCATCTTTGTCCTCGCCCTCACTTTCCCACACTTATACTCACATGCAGAGCTCTACCACTTTTGTCGGAGACGAGTCGAGAGCTTAGAGCTTGACTCGGTTAGGGCGTTGCCACGCTGGTAGGAGATTACTGGTTGGGAATAATCCTCAATTTACTCCATCCAGCTGGAAGATCACCGTCGCTTCCCATGATAAAAACATGCGGTCCACTTACGTTTCGAATGGCCTTAGTAGTTGACAGGCTGGAAAACATCAAGCAATCGTATCCCAACTATGTGAAGTATTACTAAAACATATTTGTGAAAGGAATGTAATTTCATTTATAAATCAGAGTGTGTAAGTGACTCTTATCATGAGGGTGGTAATCGGAAAAAATAATTTTGAAATATTTTCGTTTTTTATGTGAACCTGGGAAGGGAATATACAGATAATTGATATGTTGCTGTTGGATTAAAAGTGTGAGCGCTTAACATTTAGAAGAACCGATTTTTTAGTCGCTTTGAACAGTTACAAATAACACAATACGTTATCGAAACGTTTGCGTGCATAGTGTAGAGAAAGAGTTCATTTATCGTCATGAAATATTGGGATACATTTGTTGCAGAGGCCTTTCTAACCGCAAGCATTACAATGATCGATTCTCCTTCATATATCTCCGCTTATAATTAGTACGTTGCATTTGTCTTGATTAAATTTCTCTGCATGCAATTACAAATACTATAGAATAATTATCATGAAAGATCAGTTTGATTTCATGTTATTCAATATCATACGAATAACACGTTTATATAATAAAGATACACATTTGTATGATTGAAGCACAGGGTGCTGAACTGACGATTTGTACTCCTCCTTGGGCGGGGTGGTTTGAGGCATAGTGCAAAAATAGTCTCTGGGGGTGCTGAGAATGATTAGCGAGGATAATGAAGCATGGTGACGATGGGAAAAGACGAGAAAGACGATTCATAAGTGTGTTAAATTTAATGGTATTACTTAGAAAATTGGTAGTACTACATTCACTACATTCGGAGGTTTCCCGTCAAAAATATCGAGACGAAATCAAACTCCCATAATAGTAATTCATTTTAGCGAATAGTAGAACATAATAAATTTCTTTCATATTAAATTTAGCTTTTCTTCAAATCAAAATACCATTTATAAACAGTGATATATTCGCAAACTGGATGTATAGAAGCGATTTTAGCGAGACCATGAAAGGGCAATCAGGTGAAACAAACGATTATGTGTGATTATTACTTGTTTCCACATCTCGTGGAGAAATACAATTTAGTATCTGTGGCATTTGTTACAACCATTTAGTCACACAGCAATTTCAAAATGCAACGGCGTGTGTATCGAAGATTGAGTCCTGTGTTTCTCTACCATGGGAGCCCATTCTCTACCAGTTTCTCCACCATGGGAGCAGTGAGCTCGGTCTTATATCGTTATACATTGAACGTTAATACGTTGAACTTATCTGCAGGCCTACTAATTTATTCTCTCCTCATCATTTGTTTTTCAAAAGAATATTGTTCTATGACATATGTTCTTGGCAATAAATCTGTATTTTTTGTGTATTTTACTAAATAGTAGTAGTTTTAATTAACCTTAACAGTGACTTTACAATTCGGCTTCTGTATCTTTTATCTAATCATCAACGATGCACGTCACTAGTTGTCCCGCGTTGTGACGTGGAATGTTTAATCGTTCTGGCTATGCAGAACTCGAGTTACGAAGCGTGCGACAACTCGAACATTCACGTGGCGTCGACTTCTTACACAAACGTGTGAAAGAGATTTTACCGCCCCTTTAACCCCACTTATTCAAACTGGGAAAGCGATTCACCGCGAAAACTTTCAAATTGTACCGCTAGATGTAGTTCCAATAGCTTTATATTTTATAGCAATCCGGTCGGTTTTTAATGATTTATTGCTTATAGAGACGTTCTATTTAAAAAAACATTTCGGGAAGTGCATCCTTAAGCCATAAAACATATTACACCTAAAATCTCAAGTTTCTATCTTGTTTCAGATGTTCAAGCTTTACGATACGATCACTGAAACGCAGGAAATTTTTGAAACTCACGATATTGGAAAGTATACCGATGGCCGTTCATGGTAGTAGTAGCGACCAGAAGACTGTGGGTTCGAGTCCTGTTTCGGGCATGGGTGTATTTGTGTATGTTATTAATGCCTATGAGTGTATTTGTATTTGTGAGTGCCGTACATTCATTCCTCACTATCATCACCACATTGTCCATATCCCCAGGGCTAACAACTTTAGGGAATAAAAATTGGAATTCAGCTAAAATGCTGATCCTATCCCCCAGATAAAGGTACTTGCACCGGCTGAAACAGGATGAATGCGTGATCCAAGTTGTCCTATACGCGGGAAAAAAGAAAAAGGAAAAGAAGAATACTGTTCGCGGAACATCATTTTGCTCTGTTCGAAGGGAAGCAATCAGTGCCACGAAATTAGTCTTTGGAATCGACACCGTGTTAATCTGAAACCTCAGAAGACAAAGAAACACAACACGTGCTCTCTCTCTCTCTCTCTCTCTCTCGTTCTCTCTCTCTCTCTCTCTCTCTCTCTCCCTCTCTCTCTCTCTCTCTCTCTCTCCATCACACACACACACCACACACCACACACACTACTATACTATATATATATATTGTGACTCGTGTCACCTATTCACTACATTTATTTTTACAAGGACAGTGTCTATGTTTGTTGAATGGATCTCTGAAGGTTTGGCGGAACCATTGGAGAGACTCAATTATAATTTTCTTTAAAACAAACAAACAATTAATGCCTAAATAACAAAATTAGTACATCAATTCCAGTCTAATCACTTCCCATTTTGGTACCAAAACTATGCCTATGAGCTCAGATTACACAATATCTTGAATTCCATAAACCGTTTGTTTCTTCTCGGAGGTGGTGATAGGTGACCTTCGGCACGACTCGGCGCCCGTCGGACGGTTGACCTTCGGTTGGAGGCCCGTTGCCCCACCTCTCCGCGACGGTTACACAACGATGCTTCTGCTTCGACTCCGACCGTTGTGAATGTATTTCAGATCGGGTATGTACTCACCCAATATCACTGTCCACATATCATTTGTCGGTTATCTCAGTTATCCCTTGCTGCACAACCTACCAGTTCTACTTTGTTTACCTTTAACAATCACGTATACACGTGACAACTATCCACTGCCGTTACCAGCCATCTGTTCTATAGTTTTTACTTTGTCACCACAGTTCCCGACACCTATTCCGCTTCTTCAAGCTTACACTATTTTATTACCGGCCCAGCTGCTCACCACTCCATTCCACTTCCCTAATGATGTGTCTTCCATTATTTAACTTCACTCTGTTCCTTTTTCGCCGCGCCATCATTACCGGCTCCGCATCTCCTTCGAGTTCTGTTCCTCACTAAACCATCGTCGTCTCGCCGTCTCGCCGCCTTCTCGCGCCTGACCTGTTCCCTGATGTTGTCAGCTACTTGCCGCCGTTAGTGCGCAATTCCAAAGTACATGTATCTAAGGAGACTAACCGCGTTTCAATATAATATATATATATATATATATATATATATATATATATAATATATATATATATATAATTTTAGTTGCTCGTAGTTCGCTAGTGATTTGGTAAAGTCTGAGGTCAAGAATTAACTTAAAAAATTTTGTATCGGATCAGTGGGATAGCTACTTTACAAGAGGGTGTTATTATTTATATGTACAATACAATTACTAATGCTTTCAATGTCTAGTTCCTAATGAAGTTGGCTGTTGGCTGTATACGAGTACGAAAGGGTATTGGTAATTGTGTAGTACTTCTTTTTGGAAGATTTTTAAGGGTTGCAAGGGTTTCAGAATAGAAGTACCTGCACCTCCCAGATTGGAGCTCCTTATGTTATCAAGTTTGGTATGAAATTATAGAGAAACAGTAAATTTTATATTTTAGAGATGATTTTCTATTAATTAGCGGATACAATTTGGGTAAACCTCCGTAAATTTTATTTATTCTATGAATAAAGTGAGGCTTTGGTTTTGTCATTGAACAGTCATTGTTTCTCGTTTCGAACGCATCATAGTTCGATGTTAGTGCATTGTGACGAATTTATCACCTACCGTTAGTTCACGCACGCGGACCGTTGTCAAGAAAAAAAATATTAGAAACCTGCTGTTTGTGACGTCCTTGGCATATGGTGTCTCGTTATTCTCTGCTCGCTCCGGTTCGGCTGTCCGCAACGCGCCTTGTCAGTGTTGCATCCCATGCGAAATACGATGCGGTGCCTCCGCCCCTCTCAGTTGTTGTCCTTCGCAGGGCCTTCGGAATACGCAGAACACCATGAAACAGTAAATAGTCTTCTGGCTTCTTCTTAAATCGCGCTCCGAACACAGATATACTGTAACTATCCTTGATGAATTAAAAAGGATAATGTTTATTTTTACTTTCTGTGGAGTGAAGAGAAAATTATGTAATGCTGCGTGGAAAAACAGTAAATTTTCGGCAGGAAATTCTTTTATTACAGAGCCCTGGTAACGAAAAAGTGTATAAATTCAGTTGCTAAGTTTAGAAAAAAATCTTTAACACGTGGTGTAACCAGAATTGAAGTGTTGTGGGTCCTTGATACTGAAAAATCGAATGACGGCGAAACGTTTTTTTTCCGTCCGTCTGTGAAGAATGCTAGCCGCTCAGCTGCTTTCATCCAAAAGTGATATTCC
Organism: Gryllus bimaculatus; assembly: GCA_017312745.1. NCBI lineage: Eukaryota > Metazoa > Arthropoda > Insecta > Orthoptera > Gryllidae > Gryllus > Gryllus bimaculatus. The sequence goes on from BOPP01000021.1 coordinate 4,245,714, forward strand.
TCAATCGAACTGGCTGATATAGCGGCCCCTTGGATTTGTAACCGATATTTTAATTTTGGAGGGTATTTTACATAAAACCCCTGGAAGATTTTCCAAACTTTCAAAAAAATGCCTCCATCGTTTTTGATTAAATGTTGTTTTTGGATAGTGTCAAGAACGTTTAAGAGTATGGTGCAGTTCTAATGTTCGTGGAAAGCCCTGATTTTTTGAAAATTGTAAAAGTTGAAAATTTCTTCTTGAGATTTATATCACAGTCCTTGAATTTTTGTTCACTTAGTGATTAATTTCTCAAGACTCGCATTTTGCTCGGAAACGAGATGATTATAAGAAAGTGGCCATAATGCCGAAGAACAATATTGCTCTTATTGATCTTTCTTGTATTGGTCATGAGAATGTCATTCTGCCCGATATTTTGGAAGAAGAAATATAGATTGTGTTAAATCTTTTACCTATATTAATTTTCATTATGTAATTGTTGAATTTTCTATTGAAACTCCTTGTACGTATGAAAAGTGCTAATAGGTGTACTTATGTCTTTCCTTTTTATTCTCATGAGAAGATTTCTCCAATGCCAAATATTATAATTTGGTAGTATTTATTGATTTCGTACTATATTTATGCAAGTTAATTTTATTTAGAAATATTTGAATAAACTCTCTGTAATATTTTAATTGTGAAAACATTTTTAGTTATTTTTGTGTGGAAATGATTTGCAAAGGTGTAACATGTAACTAAAATATATGTATTTGGTTCTGAACCCTTTTATCGATAATGTTCTTTATTTGAAGATAAAGTAATGTAATTCCATCCAACTAATGGAATATTTGCGTTTATGATACACCAGGGAAATACCGTTTTGACAGATGTCAGCTTATAAATTTGCTGTGCAAAAAACACAAAGCCTAAATTTTAATTAGTGTTCACTGAAAAACTTTTATACCGCGCTAATTTATTTTCATTTTAACCTGTTTATAAAACATAGCATCAATATTATTTCGTGTACCTCGGACGTGCTACAATGTACACATAATTAGTTTCCTGTTTTTTATTCTTGTAATTATGTGGAATTTTGTTGTAAATAACGGGAAAACACGGACACACACATACGTATGGTATTTTTCGACAGGTTTCACTGTTGCAGAATTTTTCTCAGGGCTCCATTTTTCTAGATGTCAGTTTGTTTGCATTTACTAGACTTACGGACTCAATCGGAGTCTTTTTAATACGTTAGCTTAAATAAACACTCTGTAATATATTGCAAGTTTCCCAGCAGGCGTCTGAAAAAAAACTCAGAAATAGCAGGTAAGCGTGTGGGCGGAATACTGCAGTGCGGCAACGCTGCAATGGCGACCACGGCGACAGAACCTGGCTTGTAACCAGTCTAGGTAAACCGATGATCGCATCGAGCAAACGGGGAGCACCGTACTGCCCCGCCAACGCGCAGAAAATTGTGGAAGAGAGAGAGAGAGAGAGAGATACAGAGCGAGTCGTGACAGCAGTATCGCAAGAGCCTGTGTGTGCGGGTTGAAAAGCCAGTTGGAACGGAGAGAGCCACCCCGAATCCCCGACGGCCTCCAGGGGGAAGGGAGAAAGGGGTGGGCGTGCGCTACCTCACCGCCGTCACCGCTCGGGTCTGTGCCGCTTGCTTTGAATCGTTCCCCCACGCATTGAGTACTTTATCCCAGAGAGGGATAGTAGAGCGGTGGCAGGGCGGAGATGAGTGTGGGCGGAGTTGTTTGGGTGGTATGGTGTCAACGGCGAGGAGAGTTCATGGCGTAGGTGGTGGATATGGGAAAAGGGCGGAGCGGTGGCAGTGACGAAGAGAGGTGGGGCCAAGGAGTTGGGGATAAAGTTGCTTGGGGGTAATGTGTTGCTTTTCGAACTAGAAGTAACGTTTTTGAATTGCATGAATCGATTTGGCAGAAAACTTAAATTGAATTCAGAGATGACGAGAGAATTGTATACTACAAAGTACAATTTCACATGTCTCCTCAATTCTCAATTTAATTGAAAGCTTCTCTCGATACAATTAAAATACGTTACTTTTAGTTCGAAAGATGATTACATGTGTTTATAAAATACTCTCCAAATATTTGTAATTATAGATATCACAATTACAAAATAATAATTCATTTACCTAATGTAATTGTCAAATGCTGCTTTGTTGCGTAAGAATTGAAAATAATTTCTGTAAATCAAAATAATTTTGTGTACATAAATTTTATTGGTTAACTAATTAGTTTTATTCACTTTACTAGTGAGATAACATACATTTATTATAGATTTCACAAAAATACCATCTAGGATAATTTATTTGATCATACAGACTACTTACATATTTTATCATGGTATTGTTCATCGTATTAACTCTCAGAAATAGAAACTTAATATTATGTTATAGTAGGCTTTCCAATACCATAATACTTATAATTTTAAACGGTAACATTCGAAGAAAATCTAACTCTACTCATTAACTGGCAAATTATAAAGACAAGTTTTCCGATCATTATCCTTTATTTGGAGCAACGTGATAATTGTTAGCACTGAGATATTCATTAGTTTGCAGTGGCCGATGCACAGAGGGCATCTTGAATATCAAGCACGAAAACTAGAAGAACTTGTATAAAGAATCTTGGGAAAATATTCCTGTCTTTCACACGCAAAGGAAGAAACGTCTGCCTTCCCGTCTCAAAAACTTCCCCGTCCCCGTTATGTTACATGTGAACGCAAGAAAAAGTACACTTTTATGAAAATATAATAGAGCTGAAACTTTTCTTGACATTTCCAGACGTTTTAAAGCACATTTTTTATCCTTCTCTTCCTTTTCACTCAAGTCGGGTGTCTAAAAATATTTATACCACATCTTTATCTCTCACGAACTCACTCCGAGGCATATACGTCTTTTTCTTCCTGCGGTGGCTGATGCTATTTTATCCAGTGGAAAGAATTTGTTTTGTTGTTTCGTGCTGTACGATCTTCTGGCGAGTGGGAAATTGTATTATTTCAGGCTTATCTCTCTCTCTCTTTCTCACTCCCTCTCGCTTCTTTTCTTTCCTTCGCGCCCTACCCCTTCCACTCGTCTGATTTCTTATCTCCGCGGGGTTCTTTTCCAAAGCGTAACGGAACAGCGCACCAGGGGGTGGGGGGATAGCGCCACCAAAGGGCCGAAAGGGAAAGCCAAGAAAGAGAGGTAGCACCCGGAAGGGCTCGGACGCGACTCGAACCAATCACTGCGGGGCTACCTGTGCGCGCCTGACGCGACGCGGTTCGCGCTGCCCGTCGCTTGGCGAGTCGCGTCACGTAGGTGTTTAACTTCGCCAAGTTTCCATAGAACGAGGGAGTGGAGGGCCTGGCCGAGCCGGTTCGACGCTTCGTGAGGCGTCGCGGGGCATCGCGAGGCGTCGCGACGCTGGCTGTCGTCCGGCACGCGCGCGCCGGACCTTCGTCACCGTGCGACGCGCCGCCTCGCGGACGCTCAGCTCCCTGCGGGGCTCCGGCGAACTCGCCAAGGACTTTCCTGGAATCTGCCACCTCCCCCGAAAGTTCATCTAACAAGACGAGTTTGCTTTGGCATGCTCTTTGTGAATATACAGAGTTCCGATATGATGGAGTGAAAGGTGAATATTTGACCAATAACTCATCGCTGTTTTGAAAACATGTTCGAAGTGAATTTAATAGTTGCCTTGCTTTAGCATTGAATAATAATAATAATAATAATATATTTTGGAAACATTTCAACCATATTAATTCACATGAAATATTACAAAAAACAATTGAAATATGAGAACATGACTCAAGCAAATCGGGAGCTTGAGCAAATCGTGTATTTATTTATTATTTTCGTCATACTCTCATTACATATTACTCACTGAGAGCATAAAATAATTGAATAATTTGTTTAAATATTTATGAGGTATTGATCATTGTTTGGCTGTTTTATAAAATAGTGTCAGACTTTTGATACTCTTTCTAGTGCTCGTTTTGTTGCAAAACTTCTATTTTGCGCACTTTCCGTACAGTATTATTTTTGGATTTATACTTTACAGTTACCAGCGCTGAGAAATATTTAAAAAACTCTGAAATTTGTTTTCTCTTCAAACTGCGTCGCCATCAAATAACGATGACTTTTCGGCTACAGACACAATGTTTATTTTGTATTCTTCTTGTCATCCTAATTCAGTTTAACCTTGAAGTAGTCGCACGCAATCCACACGATTTTTTCTCTCCTTTTAATATACTTGCCTTATGACACACTAAATGTCCATACCTTCCAACAAATAGTAGATGTAAACAGTTATTCTTGTTTCAGTTTAATATGTGCAGTAATAGTGAAGCTATCAGCCGCTGCAGAATCTCAGTCCGGCGCGAGTTCTGGAGTTACATTTTCCTCAAAATGTTTACATAAGAGAAATAATAGATATGCGACTAATCTGAATGGCATGTGTAAGCTAATATGGGTGATGTACCTTTTCGTTTATTTTTGAATCTCGTACAATTTGTTAAAAAAGTGTGTTAAAAATTCACGAAAATCTTATAAAATATTTGAAACATTTCTACACATAAAAGTGACAAAATTGGTCTACCATTTTTATAATTTTATTTTAAGATATTTAACACTCCAGAGTCTTTTTCAAGTACGCTTTTTGTATCTAGAATTACTTGTCTTATCTACTTTACCTTAATCGACACCTATTCACTTTTATCCACTACTATCATTTCCAAAAATGGTTGGACTACTGTAGGATTAATCTAAGAAGCGTAGGAATAGATCTGATGTAGTACTGTAAAGTAGGAGATTTACAATCGTCTCCGCCGAATTGTATCGCTGCAGTTCCTTTGTCGATGACAAAGGTTCGTGCGACCCTCCGCGTCTGCCCCACATTTCTACCTTCTCGTCCCATCTCTCCGAAGACTCCTTCCACTTCTCACCTGCGCGATCCCCTTTCTCTCCCCTTCCCCCTTGCCCCGTTCCTTCCAAGTGACCCGGTCTCCTCTGCACTCTTCTCCACTCGACGGCACGTACGCTCCATTAAATAGTCGTGTAGACAGCCCATCTACCTTTCCCGCATCGCATTCAAAAGCTCTTTTCAGTCATTCATCACATTTCGCACTTTACTATTGAACTAGATTCTAGTTGACCGCGACGCATTGAAATGCTGTTATTGTTTGACGGCATGGAACGTGTGGTTTTGAAGGCAGTAACAGGCAGTCGGCGATTCCATCGCTGCACATGCATTTATGCGTGTTTTGTAGCAACATCATTTTGTTCTATCGGGAAACTAAAAAGACCATGTTAACAACGTACTATAATACCACGTATACACATTTATATGGTAGAAGAGTCTTGGAAAACGTTTTTTTATTATTCTTTTCTAGGCACATGATTCCAAGCAGTTCCGAGAAAAAAATCTGTTTAATGCATATCAATGTCGTTCGGCTTCCATAAATATTAGGTTTTGTTTCTCAGATGAACAAAGTAGCACGATTTAATGAATATAAAATTACTTCTACGAAACAAAAACATTTAAAATAATTGTAATATAGAGCGAATTTATATGCATATTTAAAATTAATTTTTACCCGATGAGTAATATTCAACTAACTCACAAGCTTTATTTTTTATGTAATCTGCTTCATTTTAATATTTTAAATTGTAACTGGTTTCTGAAATGTGATTGTTTGTATTTGGTAGTAATTACTAGAATAAACAGGTAGACCCTTAGTTATTGTAATAAATACTGATATAATATGAAATGAATAAAATTATTGCTACTCATCTATTCGTGACTCAAAGAAAGATTTGATTTTTCTAAAGGTAATATACAAAACTTTGTATAAATAAAAAAAAGAAAAAATATGAATAACATTCCTTATGTTATACTAATAGCAAATTATGAACATACACTAAATTTCTAAAATGTTAATATGCTTTTCACTGTTGAAGTATGCATAATACATACATTGCATTAAAAATCATTCATATAAGAATACTTCATTGGAAATTTACGCGATCCAAAACAGCCATATTATGAATTTCAATATACTGACGACTTAAGATATGCCAATTTCTTATCTTTATTTCTTAAGTAATTATTTTGTAAGTAAAAATCTATGTTAAACCTTCAGCCTTTTGGAAAAATTTTAGAGTGCCACCTTTGGCACAATACGTTTTTCTTGAAATATCAAAATTAATAAATTTGTGTTAATATCCTCTACATAATTTTTTTGACGCTTATGCATAAGAAAGTACATATACTTATTAAGAAAACCTCATATCTTTTTCTGTTTGAAGCCTAAAGCAAAAATACGAGCTTCCATTCTTGTTTTTTATATCTCATTCATGTTTTTATTTTCTACTTCTATATTTTAAATAGTATATCTCACAAATGATACTTGTACTTTTATGTCTTGACTAGTAATTTTTGTTATGTCTAATTTCCTGAAGGAGATCTTAGTGCTTGACTTGCAATCATCGACAATATAATTTAAATATTAAGATAAATGTCTCTGTCTTTATTTGTGAATTTTTACTACAATGAGGCCAGGATGAGCCTAGTAGAAATTTTCTTTCCATCGCTGGGATAAATAGTACTCACAAATTATAATTAATAACAAAGCAACATCTTAATAGAATGGTGTCTGCAGTCAGTATAGATAATAAAGAAGTAAATGTTTTACAAACATTGTTGTAATCATAACCCATTTACAATGTCCCTTGACTGTAAACCTCAAGCGCCCATGCGTACAGTACTAAAATTTCCACCTCCGCACTCGCATTGTAGGAAATGCCCTTCTGCCATTGTTGTGGAACATTCCCACTTTCGAGCATTGTTCGGCTGCAACTACATTCTGTTTTCCACGTGCGACTATGCAGAACATCTCTCACAGACCTTGCCTCTAATCCTATGCCTGACCCCCCCGCCCGTCTGCTCCGCCGTGGTCCCTCTCGCTCGCATCCTTCCGCATCCGCCTATCGATTCGACCATCTCGCTCCGCCCTCCCCTCCCATTCCCAACCCCGGCTAACGTCATCCCCGCGGGCCATCTCCACCCCACTCCGCACACTCCTCACACTCCAACTTATTCTCCGCCCCCCCTGTTCCCGTTCTGTTTCGTCCCGCCCTCGCCCTTCGTCCGTCCGTTTTGGCCACCCGTTCGTTCGAAACCGGTTCGTTCCGCCCGATCCTTCTAAGCTCTGTTCGTTCTGCTCGCATCCCGTTCCTTCACGCGCATCCCACGCCCCTTCATCAACCTACCAGCTGTTCCCAATCCACGCAAACTCTGACCCCCCTTTTTCCACCCCAAACGCTCCTCTCTCCCTACCCTACCATTTCTCCCCGCTCCCACCCCCCGCGTGGCCCAACACCACTCGCACCACCCGACGGCTCTCCGCTCTCTCCGCCCTCTCCGCCTCACTCCGCCTCACCCCCCCGTCCCGCCCCCCTCTCCGCCCTCTCCGCCCCTCTCCGCCCCTCTCCGCCCCGCTCTCCGCCCCTCTCCGCCCCTCTCTCCGCCCCTCTCCCCCCTCTCTCCGCCCCTCTCCGTCCCTCCCGCCCCCCTCCGCCCCCTCCCCCCGCGCCCCCCTCGCCTCCCCTCCCCCCCCCTCAGACCGCCCCCTCCGCCCCCTCCGCCCCCCTCCGCCCCCCTCCCCCCCTCCGCCCCCTCCCCGCCCCCTCACCCCCCTCCGCCCCCTCCGCCCCCTCCGCTCTCCCCCCCTCCCCCGCTCCCCTCCTCCCCCCTCCCCCCCCTCCGCCCCTCCTACCGCCCCCTCTCCCCCCCCTTCCGCTCGCCCCCTCCGCCCCCCTCGACACCCTCCCCTTCCAGACCCATCGGGCGCAAGTGCGAGCAACACTTCTGAACGAGTGCTTGCCTCCTCTCGCCGGGCCGAGCACTCCATTTCATTTCATTGCACTCATTAGACGATTAGCGCACCGGCCTGCGCCGCCTTGCGGAAGTGCGCGAAACACTCCGCTTCCTCGACTGGGGCCTGGCGGCGCTCGCAGCTCCCTCCACGCCATCCGCGCGCCCCCCTTCGTGGCGCTCGCCCGCTAAGAGACTCTGGCTCCTAGATGTAATCTCGTTTCGGTGTACTCGCGATTGGGATAAAAGACCTTGCTTGTTTGAAATGGACAGCTGAGTTCCGAGGGGGAAGGATAGTTGGCACCGTCATGTCCTTGAAGTTAGAAAACAAACTAAAATATGGGAAGTTAAAGAAAAAATTAAATGAATAATTATTTATAATTTTGTTAATTTTTATTTGTGCCGTAGGTTTTAATAATTATCAATTGATAATTGTGACATTAAGACCTAAAAATATATTCGGCCCTTTATATCTACGTTAGACTACGCATGGTACTTTAGGATTGGAGTTCAAATTCAGTTAAAGATTTAAAATTAATTATATCAGAACTTCGGAATAAAGAATTACGTATAATAATAAACATATTGTAGGAGGTCTTTATCACTGACAGTATTTTCTAGTAGATACCGATTTTATGAGCAATCAAATTCCGCACGGCAGCAAGTGAAAGCACTAAAGACCATGCGATCGATCGAGTAATGTTTCCCAGCTGTAAGTCTTTCTCATCGTTCCAAGTAATAGTTGAAGCAGTTAAATTGCTCCTGAAGTTTGTAATTTGACCAAGATATTGGATCTTAAAACAGCAAAGGGCAGTTCCCAATTGACTTTATGAATCAAAGTTTTGTTTTGCCAGGGGAAAACTTATTTCTTTAGACGGCAGTACATTTGTGACATGAAATGATTTGAGAATTCTATGAATATCAATTAATTTTCTACTTCTATTTTTTAGTATTTTTATTACCAATACTACGATTCTAATTTTTAATGCGCTCAGAAACTGAAATAAAAGTATGCAGCCTAGTGCCTTGTTAGATTGAGTGATTATTTTGTTTTTCCAGGTGTCTCATCTGATATAAATGGTCATAAGCCCCGTAATTGTAGTGCTCGTGTGCATCTCGGGAGTTTGTGGTGTTTTCCCTTGTTGGATAGTGAGGTTCTAAGAGTAGGCCTTCCCCATACGAGTAAGTAAGTAGGTTTTACCCATACGAGTATCTTCCCTCTGCAGCGAGGCCCCGCCCCATCTGGGACAAGCTCTAGACTCCCCACCTGTCTCCCGACATGGGTAGCGGTGTAGTGTGTAAGGGATGAGGGCAGGACAAGGAAGAGGATGCATTGTTACTGACTTGGCATTCGCCACCACGGAAAACTACCGAATTCTGGCAGTCGGCCACTAGAATTCTCCTACCAACACTGGCTGAATCCAGCCTAACGGCTAGTCTCGAAGTTCAAGCACCCGTCGTTATTCAAACCCTTTCTGCTCAGTGTCACGGCCATGTTAGAGGTGTCTATGCTTCTGTTAGATTATCTGGAACGTGAGAAATATCCAAGAAATGAAAGAGTTGGACTGCTAATTGCAAGTATTTGATTATGTTATCCGCAATTTTGCCTGCCTGACGATACGACTACATTATCATACCCAGTGCGTCATTATTTACCTCACAGCTGACATCATATGACGAGAAAGAAAGCATCTTCAAATTTCAAGTGTGTCGTTTCAGAACTGCCGTTATCTGCTGCAGGGTATTAACTTTATTATTTTTGTATCTTTTTGTAACTTACAACTTGTTTGGTTCAAGAGTGGAGATCGTGTAAATATTTAGTAGAAAAGTACGTAATAGTTACGTTTTATACATAGTTTATATTATTAACGCACTATTAGAATTGTGTGGATTTATTGTCAAAGAATGGCATTGGCAAGGAGCTCATTTCACAGTTTTCTATTCCTATGAGTTTTTTTATTAATTTATCTTTATTAAGATAAAGTTTGATTACAAATAAAAAAAGATAGTTATAAGTACATAAAAGTAACTACGTCTTAAGAAGAAAAGCTCAATACATATTAACGTTTTTGTAGTCACAAAAGTTTGAAAAGTGTTAGTTATAGAAAATGAAATGGACTAATTTCTTTATCAAGCCCATCGTGTAGGTTTCGACGTTGATCTGTACGATCAATCTGATTTTCTGTCATATGATAGTGCTGATAAAAACGTTACAATTTGAAAATTATCTGCGCTTCTAGGTAAAGGGAATTATTTATATTGCCTAGAGTAATAAATATATTTAAAAATAGATATATTTATAATCACCCTATGTTATGCAGTTTCTTATTTTCACGCATAACAGATATGAATGAATAACTGTGAACAAAAATAGTATGTTATCGTGAACGTCAAAATTCGCTATTTAAATGCCATCCAAACGAATTACGCAAGATATTCTAACATACAGCTTTTATTTTTTTATTTGTAATATATTAACCTACCAAGAGCTTGAATGATCTTGTTAACAATACGACCGGAAATGCTTATAAAACAAAATAATTATTTAATATCACATATATAAACTCCGTAACCAAACGATTTGCCGCATCCCGCACTCAGTGTTCTGAATGAAACCCGAAGCACTGAGACAGGGCAAGTTGGCCAGAGGGGAGCCAACGAAACAATTTCCCTCCCGGCCGCTTGGAGCGCGCAAGCGCCGCCCGCGTCGTTTCATGGAATGTTAATGCGACGGAATGGCGTGAAAGTCGATCGCCCCGTCGCAACGCCCCGCCCGGAAAAAGGAATCACCGATTTTATTTCCATAAATTTGACGGTGCGATGTAATATGTTATTACCAGCTGGTTATCGATAGCGTGAAATTCAATTGTTATTCCATGACACGCATCGAACGCACGGGAGCGCAACGCGCTTGATCCAATTGTCGATAAACGAAGCCTGGCTGTGTTTCATAAGTGCACTGTGGGAGTGTTAGCTACACGCAATAAAGGATATTTTTTTACATAATACTGCATGTTTGATATACTACTATGTTTGTTTTTATATCTAACTATCAAATATTTTATTTCAGAGCTCTTTTACTAAATAATACGATAGAAAAACAAGATTCGAAACGAAGACACAATTGTTTGCAGATGCTTTGATCTAATGTCAATACGTGTCTTTTTGAAGACGCCCTATATTTCACTGTTTAAACCTTGTGTTATATTAATAGATATGAATTATGGAGGAACATTTTGCAAATGAATTCCATAAATCACGAGCTACTTTAATAGTGTAAAAAATCCGTTGTCTCATTTGCAATATTTGAATTTTTGTTGAAAGTTTCATGGACCGCTGTGAAGCTATTTGCTGCCGCAATTCAGCAGTTTGCTAGATGTCAACTTTCTTACCTAGCCATAGTTTCCATTATTTTAATTTTGGTTAGTATCGTCACTATTGTTACGATTGTTGTGAGCTCTTTGGGAAGACACCAGCCACAAAACCTATGCAACCGATATGTAATGATTGATTTATCTCTTTTGTGTTAAAAGCCAAAAGTGTAATAACAATTGCGTTTAAGTAAACTAATTCAATCATTACATAAAGAGTTCCTTTCCGCACATACCTATTCTCCTATTTTTGGCCGTTACGTGCATCATGATCAAGTAAATTGCTATTAGAGGATATCTATCCGAAGAGCCATGAAAATGGAAATGAGAACCAGTTGTGTTGTACTGTTCATCCAAAAATTCATGGATCCATCCCGTGCCGTTCCGTGCCATGCCGTAGGGCACTTGTGCAATAGCTTTGTAATACTGGGAACATTTGTAAAATCTGATCATAGAATTCTAAGACCCATTATATTCTTGTATACTTCTCAATTGCAATAGGCCTTGAATTTATAACGTGACTATTAATATTTATCATATTAGCAATATTTTGTTCGCTATTAAAAATATTCCAATTACAGAAGAAAATGTGAGAATTCGATCAATTCAATAGAAGGGAAATCAGTATATAATAGTGGATAATGAAAACATGTTTTATATTGTATGACCGTTGCAAATGCGACGTACTCGCAGTTTCGAAAATAAATTTCAGAACGGATAGCAAATGTAAAATAAATTACTTGTTTACATTCTATTACTTCGCTATTACAATTTCGATAGCCTCCCAGCAATGGCTTCATTATTCCTCTTCCACATGTCCTGGCTCTAGGTCCCTCTCACCCCATCTCGGTCCACGTCACCAGGGCGCGGCCAGGGGGTGGGGGGCGGGCAGAGGCGGAAAGGCGTCGGTGCGGCCGTCACTATCGTTAGGGGCGCACAGATAGTTAGACAGCACCGTGGCCAGCGACGGTGGGGGCGGGGGCGACCCGGCCCGCAGGCAGTTTCCTTTAATTGGACTCCTCGCCCCCGCGCCGCCCGCTGCTCCTTCCGGCCTGGAATTGCTCGGCCATTGCGGCGTTACTCTTGCTTCCGGGAGCAAATATCGGTCGCCGGCGACTCCGTCCGTGGCGCCGTCTACCTCACCCGCCCCTCGACAGCGGCTTCTAATCCCTCAGTTCCGAAGGGCCAATCGGAGAGCGGTCGCCGGCCTCGTGGGCGAGACGGCCCCGGCCGCCCTGATCCCGGATTGAGAGCGGCCTTTGCCAACACAGTGAACGGTGCCCTCTGCGGCCACGTCGCCCTGATGCTTCTTTGCGTCGTCCTCCCCGCACAGCGATGTCTGTGGTTATGGGCGCGCTGGGGATTTTGGAAGGAAGCGACAGAAAGAAGAGACACTTTAAATGCGGCACACTTTTCAGAGACGGATGAGCACTTTCTTTTACATTTTTACAGGATCGGTTGTCCGTTTCATGAAAACGAAAATGCAGTACGTCGAATCTGGTATACTTCAATAAATCATTATTATTTGCATGCATATTAATTAGAAATTAAATGAGACGACATGAAGAAAATTAACTTTCCCAAAATTTGTAAAATACAAGATTCATATGATTGACTCTCTAATTGAGAGCATTTCTATTCTTGAATTCATTTTTATGCTAGAATCATAAACGATATTTTGTAACTACTAGGAAAATAACATGAGTTTGTCATCGAGCAATTGAAGTAGAAAAGGAATATATACAATATAATGACGTAGGGAATATGAGACGTTGAGTAAAAGAGAACACTCGGAAGATCAGACCGGAGAGCTAGAGGGAAATGGAGCTAGATTACATGAGATGGCAGAAACCGCAGAGAACCTGCTCATTACCACCACCACCACAATCATCATCATCATCATCATCATCATCATTGTCACCACACTTTGGGAATTTTATGCGGAGATATTTTGTGATTTTCGTCACATTAGTAGCACTTTCTTGAATAAAAGTAATTTTATGAGGTTCTATTCAGTACTACGTAACTCTACGGCAATTTCAGTAGGCTTTTGTTTAAAATAATTAACGAAAGTAATGTCAGCTAAGAATTGTTACTAACTATGTGTGGATAGAAAATATATTAATAGAACAAAAACGATTTTTTCAGACTGCTTCAGAACATTTTTTAGTTTTATTGACATAGTGTATTAATTTTTTTACATAGTGAAAAATATTGATTTATTACCCTGTAAAAAATTCTAAGTAAATACTTATGTGAAATACTACTTTCAAAAATAGTACATATGTGTACATTTCAGCCAAAAGAAGAAAAGGTCTTACATAAAAAAGAGGAATATATAAATCTGAAATAGATCTGTCATTAATCGAATATTAGGATAATTGAGAAGCAAATTGAGTACTCATTTCTCCGTATAGGGTAGGAGCATTTTCGAGTTGGCAGTAATGAACTTAACTGGTCGATAATCAAGCGCGTCCACGTAACAGAATATCCTATTGACATCCTATTAATATATAGCGCCGAGGTCGAACCCATTGCATGTACACACACGCCAAGAACGTGCGTACGTCGGCCAATGAAAGCATGTCCTCTGCAGATCACATGACTGCGTGGTGTTCTACACGCTCGTACGCAGTTAACAGACCTTTGATTCGATGATTCGCAGTCTCGTATTAGAACAATGAACCAGTAGATGGAATTACCTTCGCGATAAATAATAACAGCGAGACAAGGTATTTGAAGACTTGTCCATCTTCATTTCATTAGTGAATATCTAATGTACTTCCTGAATTGTTCACTGTGCATTTATTATCTGCAGAACATCAGTGCATTTATTATCTGAATAATGTAATAACTTTGTGGGCAAATTACCAAACCAAAACCACCCAGACTTGTCATTGGATAAAAATTGGTCACTATCAACTGAGATTGAACATCATTTAAAGGTTTTATTTATACCTAGTGACGGTAATATCTTATTGTGAGTAATGAATTTCGATTTTCATTTTTCCTCAACAATCAATTGCATCAGCAACCCAAATTCAGATTAGCTGTTGGCTAATATTTTTTACGTCGACCAGGATAGCCGAAATCGCTAAGGCAGTAGTGTCGTAGAGATCTCGGATCAAAGGGCCGCCAGTTCGAACCCTGCATCGGGCATGGGTGCATTTGTGATCGTCCCTTCACCCTTCATCAACATCCTATCATTTCATTAAAAGAAGTATTAATAATTCCCTGCGCGATAAGGAGGCCCTTGCACTTAATGGGATGTGCAGTTGATAAATTAAAAAATATTTTTTTTAACTGATAGAACTATCCTTTTAATTTTGACTTGTAAATTCTTGCTTTAATTTATTTCCTCTCATACAATCTAAGTTCACGTTCATTGTTTTATAAAGAGACTTTGTACCTTGTTGATTCTATTTTATAGTTTCTTGCTATGTACCACTTATTGATAGACATTTTTAAACGCGTGCGTAAGCGAGGAAGACAAGCAGGCAGGAGATACGAAAGGAGAAAGAGAAGGAAAGAAACACAAAACGAAACGCAGAGACAAAGTCACCGCAACAATGAAAATGAGCCTCTTTAAGAAACGTCTGTATATTTCCACCGCGCCTCAGATTCAAAATCTATAATTTACAATCCCTTCGCGCAAATTTACTTTCGCTCGAATAAAACAAATTCCATTCACAATGGGATTTTCAGACGCCTTTCATACAAGTTCCCTCCGAGCTAAATAGTGAAATAAATAATTACTGAGTGAATTACAAAGGGGGCTCAAAGATAAATGAGAATTTCCCTCTTAAGTAATTATCTGCAGCGCCAAGGTGGCCGCGGCGGAAAACTCCGGTAATTCCCGAGGAAGGTGCTTTAACTTGGCGGGGAAAGTTGTTGCGCTTCGGCTCAACACAGAGAGAGAGGGCAGTGAAGAAGAGGGTCGGGCGCAGCCTCCGTTCCCGCCGCCGCCTCTCGCCTGCGCTTATTGAGCATATTTCCGCAGCTATCGATAAATTAATGAGACTCAACGGCTCGGAAAGGTAACACGGGCGGCGCGGGACTCGGCGGCGCAATCGAGCGGAGCGATTTACCGTCTTCGCTGTTGATTCACCGTCCCTCGCCGCAATAACTCAACCCCGCAGATACCATGTATAAATCGCAAAGCGACTGTGATACAAGCGCGCGCCAGAGGAAGAGACGAGATACGAAATTTATGGTAATGATCTCCATAATTCATTACTATCTCCCGTCTCCAAAGGAGCATTCCCAAGAGGTGTTGAAAAATATATTTTGTGTGTGTGTGTGTGTGTACGAAAGAAGGAAAAAGAACGAGAGGGTTTCAGTTGGAGGGAATGAGAATGGTGGATATTAAAACAGGGAAAAATGTTTAGTCCTATAAATAAGACGTATCAAGCCCTTGGTAATGAACGCGGAGGGGGGGATGTTGAATGAACCCGGGTCGTATCGAAGAACCCAGAAGGGTCTCTGAATTAATGATCTGGGCAAGGCCAGTCGGCCTCGCAAAGAAGGAACGTTGGAGAGCCTTGCTTTCGACGAGGCTTTTTTTCTCCCCCCTCCCTGTTCTTCCTCCCCCACCTCCTGCTCCTGCAGAGCTCTTCTTTACCGTCTCACCACTGCTATCTCCCCTCGACCATCGATTTGTGTTTCGACGGCTCGTACTAATGCTCATTATGCCAGAAATATGACAGCTCCCGAGCGCTGACAAGGGTCGTCGCACCCGCTCGGGCGAGCACAAAAAGAATCGACTCCCACCTCTACCGTGCCATGCCCCCTTCCCCACTCCGAACCCCACACCCTTTGCCGAGGCCGCCAACCTCAACATCGAACTCGCCCCTCCCCGCGCGGCCCCGCACTTCCGAGGGCATTGGCAATTCAATTATTTTTCGCAAAGAAAAAGTCGGGGCGTCTCCCAAGGAATTCGACGACCGATGAGAGAGAGAGAGAGAGAGAGAGAGAGAGAGAGAGAGAGAGAGAGAGAGAGAGAGAGAGGGAGGGAGGGGGGAGGAGGGTGAGCGAGGAAAAGCACAAGTTGGGCCTGAAGGAGATGGTGGGTGAGGATGAGGGGGGGAGGAGGGCGGGGACACTGGACCGGGCAGGGATTCAGAAGAAGGACGGCGTCGACATTGTGTCGTTTCACGGCCCGCGGCGCTTTCGATCTGTTTGATTGGCTACGAGAGACGCGCTTTGTAGTCCGCGAGGCTGTTTCCGCGCGAATCGCCTCGCCCCCCGTCTCGTCCCGTGTCGCCACACATCGCTCGCGACACCGCTCGATTCGCCCGTCTTGGCGGGCTCTGCGCGGAAAGTGCTTCATTAGTCAAGATTTTATTATTGTCATTCCGAGGTTTAGTGGACTATAACCTGCTCAAATGTAGATTTCTTATCCCGAAATCCAGTCTGGTGTAAAAATTAATTTCTCTCTGGGCACGATGGGATTGAGAAAAGGATTGCTTGGACGTGTTTCGCTTGCCTGGGTTAATTTCCTAGATATTATTATCTTGTCTCCAGATTTATTGGAGAGGTTCAGAGGAAAGAGATAAGTCGATTTCTAATTTCCGAAAGTGATTCGTTATTCGTGTTGGAAGATTAATTCTGACAATACGATACTGTGTTATTATGTTTTCACAAACAACTGACTGCTGCATATACAAACGTTCCCCGTTTGACTGCTCGTTCTTCCTCGTTTTTGTGTTTTTAATCGTTTGATATATCTGTCGTTCGCTCGTGAAATCCCTCTCAGTAGCATCTTTACCAATCGTATGCGAGAGTTACGGGCTATTCCCACACTCTTTCTCTTAATTCGCTTCTCAAGATCCGACAAGTCCATTATAAGCACTACTCCCCCCAGTAACCAACCGATAATGAACTGAGAGTGTCCATAAACTACGTTTATACATGGAACATTCCGTTCTTGGTTGACAAATTAACATTAAATTCATTTACGACCGGGCCTTCATCACGATCGTAAAGCTTGTTCAAGTCCATTATCACAATACTCTTGCACCTCTCCTTCATGAAAGGAAGCTCATGCCAGTTTTTCCGCGTTCTACTCTCCAAGGAGCGGCCTACAACTGGAAGCTTCCTGTAAAAGGGCTCATTGGCCTGCCAAACCAACAGTAAGAAGTGAGAGGTGGAGACACACAGCATCTTGGCAGTAGGAATTAGAATGGTAGGCGCTGTGGCGGAGTCTGTTGCTACAGTGAAAACAGAGGTGGAGGTGGACGCGGAGTTTGAGGTGAAGGCCGGAGGTGAAGGCCGGAGGTGAAGGCCGGAGGTGAAGGCCGGAGGTGAAGGCCGGAGGTGGAGGCCGGAGGTGGAGGCCGGAGGTGGAGGCCGGAGGTGGAGGCCGGAGGTGGAGGCCGGAGGTGGACGCTATGCCGGACGTTGTGACGGAATCAGTGATAGTGTTCGACTTGGAAGCTATAGCGGAGGAGGTAACTATGCTGGAGGAAGAGAAGGTGCAGGCGGATCTGAGCCAGCAGTGGCAGCAGCGGCGGGGGTGGCAGTGGTGTCTGATTCGGAGCCGCCCAATATTTTTAATTACTCCGCGCCCACTGTCTGTGCTCGCGCGAGCGAAGGCTGCGTTGCCGGCTCGCAAATACCTCTCACAAAGGATGCTCCCTTTTGATTCGCGGGCGCAGCGTATTGCACCTCTCCGCCGCCGCCAGCACTAGCGGCGAGTGCCCGCGCCGCGCCGCGCCGCCTCTGCGTTTCCGGCCTCCACACTCTAATCTTCCCGTCGCCGTCCACTCGCTGCGCTCTTCTTGCTTTGTTCTTGGCGACGCGACGCTTCTTACTCTCTGGCTTTGCTCGGGATCCGCGATTGCGATTCAATTTGCGTCTTATGGTTTAGTACTGAGTCATTTTATTTTCCACAATGCGAATTAACAGCCACCAACTCACACGAAACTACTTGCTTAAGTTGTTTATCGATTTATGTATTAATGATTGATTCCAATGCTCTATTGTGGATAACGCGAATGGAGGAGAGTGATAGTTGAAAGGAGCCTATTAGATGTTCCGTAAATGTGAATACGCTTGAACGTAGAAAAGCAAAGATTGGGCACCACGTGGTTTGGGGTAAAGACGAATACGGTCCTGTGCATCTTATTATTCTGTCGTGTTCACATACATTACAAGACGCATGGATCTTGTGCTGTTGATTGCTATGGAATGCGAACGAGAATGGAGGATAATGTGAGCGATTAATCAGACATGGACAGAATTACCATGTTGGCACCTAATATTATACTGAAGTCTATTATTATTGTGCATTTATCAGTGTGTCAGGTGTTGGGCATCATTTCTGCTAACGTTTGGATTTAAGTCATATTCTCGCTGTATTATTTCCTCGAAGTCTTCACATTTGATCTACTAATCAATCTTCTTTTACACTTGTTTTCTGAAATGAAAACTACTCATTCTTGAGATGTCCATTTCGGATATTATCCGGAAATATTTGTGGGTACAGAAGTCAATGGATGACACAAGATATAAATAGAGAAAGCGTTTCTTTTTTTGAAGAAATGATTTTTAATCCCCCTTTCATGTTTTTTGAGAATGAAAGTGTTTTTCCTAAATTATTTTTTTAACATTATTAATATATTAACACGACTTCATAACATTTTTATGTAGTTCCGTTCCATTTGTTCATCGTTATTTTCTTTGTAAAATGTACAAAAATGGGAAATGAATACCACTCCATTGTATTGTTTTTTAATGAAAAGAATATTAAATACATAAGTTAATAATATATTTTTGCTATTGTAATTACTAACATTTGTTAAGAGGTAACACTTCTTATAAAAGACGTGATGCAGCTATCAGAACAATTGCAATTATGGCAAATATACGGGAGCAAATATACGGGAGTTTAAATGTGAATGTCATTTATTTGAATGTGTGGAGGAGAAATTTTACTTTTAAGTGAAATTATAATATCATGCCCAGCTCTTGGAGACAATTCATAAAAAGTAACAGAATATCGAATTCTTTTCTCTACTCCACTGGCGCAGTCTCCTACACCTCTTCCCGCTTTCTCTTCGCGTTTGCCTTTGAAATGGCTGCGGGATTACTGTACCGTAAACGCCGCATGATTCCCAACGTATCAGTCACCACTGCTCCTGCCACTCCCACTGCCTCAGCTGGCACCTCCAACACTCCTGTCACATCCCGCCATTCCTGTTATGGCCCGCGTCGCCCCGTCCCCATCTCCTTCGTCGCCCACATTTGCGCCCCCTCCCCCGATCCTCGCGTAACTGCGTCGACCCCGTCGTCGCTGTCTCCTGCCGTCCCTGCCGACTTATCGTTTCCGCCGTCACCTCCACACTCATGTCCCCCCTGTCATCCTCGTCACCATTGCCTCCATCACTCACATGATCCTTTCAACCACGTCGCCCATTCCTCTCCGCTTCTCTCGCCTACTCCCCTTCCTCCCCTCCCGCCATCACCACCGTCCCCGCTGTCCCCACCGTCCCCGTGTTCCCCACCGTCCCCGCTGTCCGCACCGTACCGCTGTCCACGGTCCCCCTGTCCCCACGTCCCCGCTGTCCCACCGTCCCCGCTGTCCCACCGCCCGCTGTCCCCCCGCTGTCCCCACCGTCCCGCTTCCCCACCGTCCCGCTGCCCCACCGTCCCCGCCATGTCCCCCGACGTCCCCGCTGTCCACCAGTCCCGCTGTCCCACCGTCCCGCTGTCTCCAACGCCCGCTTCACCGTCCCCTCTGTCCACCGCCCCGCCGGCCGGCCGCGCCCGCCGCCAGAGTGATCTCCGCCCGCGCCTCGCGCCCCGCGCCACCCGCCGCCCCGCGCCCCCGCCGCCTCCGCCGCCCCCGCCGTCCTTGCCAGTCCTGACCCCCGTCATCCTCATCACCATCGCCTCCGTCCCCGCCGGGGCCGCCGCCTTCCGTCTTTCCGAGAGTGGCTGCGCCGGGGAGTCGCGGATCCTCGCGAGGGGGCGCGGAGATGCTTCTTTCATCCCGCGGGTTATTGCGAGCAGCGCTCCTCCAAAGGACGAACTCGCGGGCCAGGGGTGGGGCCTCGCGTGTACAGGCAGTGTCTTTAAACAGCCGCCTTTCGCTTTAACGTCTTCCTTGCGGAATGTTGGGGGCAAAGGGAAGCCTCCGGGACGAAATGCTCAAAACTGATACTTTATTGCGCTTTTACCAATATATCTAGGTATAAGGAAAATAAATAATTTTGGGTGATATATAACGTATATCAGTTTAAACAAATACAAAATTAATTTCTTGCTTTGTAAATGAAAAACATCCCTGGAACTTTCTCGGACAAATATTTATGTAAGGCAATATATATATATATATATATAATGAAAAATTCTTCCACATTATGGTGCCAAATAAAGGCAGATGTCTATGCCAAACGTAGAAACATATTAAAGATGACGTAAAATACTACTAATATTTGTAGAATATTTTTAAAATGTTAACTCTCTGAGCGAATAGGCGTAAATTCTCGACATCACTATCCCTAGGCTGTGATACTGTAATATCGCAAATTTTAACCATCCTTTGTAACAAATTTTACTTTTTTGATCAAATATCACATCAGAAAAAAAAGATTTTTCACGTCCTAAAACATTTAAACATTCAAACAATCGGCGGTGTGGGTCCGAGACCTCTACCCCGTAGTAATGTTAGGTTAATTCCACAGAATATAGTATTCCCCCAAAAAATGGTAGGTAGGAAGAGAGGCTGGGGTTTAAATGAATAAAGTAGGTAGGAAGGTCATTTCCCAATGCGGAAGTCAGATCAGCGATTTCTCAGTGTGGAGTTACCAGTAATGAGAAGTGTTTCTTGGGCTTCGAACAGAATCATTTTTTTCTTAAGATCTTGGGTCGCAAAGTTTTCGTAATTGATTACCTTGGTGAACTAAATTTATGTTACACAATATCAGTATGAATAACGTGTGTTCTACATCCTTCTGTCACACCATGTAAATCCATCCAAATTCTGCGGACCCGCCGGGGAGCTGAAAAGCGTTAAGAATTAGAGACAAGTGGGCTGTGTATCGATTGATACATTAGTTACAAAAGGTTTATTAAAATGGTTTGGAGAATTGTTCATGCAAAACCTTAAATAATTAGCTTTGAATCCCAACTTCATTGAAAGTCTTATTAATTCTCTAATTACTATTATGTAATAAACTCTCCCCTCAGAAGGGAATCATATCTTAAATGCTCTTTTAAGAAGTACGTCAGAGTTCATTTTGCTAAATATTATTCCATGAATACGTAAGGTATGATTTTTTGTTCAATATGTTTCCTCCTTTGCCATTTACTTCCTGTATGCGATAGTTTCAAGAATATATTCATCGCTTGTTTATTGTGTACTTTGTCACGTCTACAAAGTTCCTGAACGAAGATTTTATGACTCGTGTCGAAAACGGATCAGCTTGAGAAAGATATATCTTATGCCTTCCATATTTCAAACTACAATCTTTTACACGAGTTTGCTGGTACCAACGAAAATTCACTTCGACGAGCTTTTATTTAATGCAATGTTCATACAATGTAAATGGTGGCTGTTCCCGAGTAATATACAGTCCGTGACATTTATAAAATATCTAATGAAAATTAAAACCCTTCTTTCCCCATTCCGAAGCAATTTTATTGAGTTCCCCAAGCGGCTCTCTTTTTTGACAGGATACCCCTCCCATAACGTTGGTATATGGGACCGTGACGATGGCGCATTTTTCAACGTTTGGAGAGGCGGGCGGCCATTGTTCCGTGTCTGCCTGACGGCCTCAGCTTGGAAGTATTCCTCACCTGACGGCCCCTCCCGCCTCCCGCCAGAAGAGCAATATAGGAAAAACACACACACACACACACAGATTCACGCACACGTGCATAGAGCGGCCTTTCTTTCATCTTTTGTTCGGCGCGCGACCGGTGAAATCGGGACCTCGCCGATACATATGCAATACGTTAGCCTTTGAGCAGCAGCCGGGGGTGGCGGGGTCATTTGCATGACGGGCGTGACTGAGGGGCGTGGACGGCGGGGGGGTGGGGAACAGCGTCCCCTCGGGGTCGCCCACATGCCCGGACCGCTCGCCCGACCGCCCGGCCGCCCGGCCACCCAGCCGCCCCGCTGCCCCACCGCGTCGGCTGGCTACGCTAACACTAGGAGCCACGCTGGGAATTTCTCCGCATATTGATTACTATGCTGAGCGGAATAGCAGAATAGATCAACGATGTCTTCATTGCAGAAGTTGGTCTGCACACGTTCATATCGAATTCTGATATATGTACATGTGCCAATGAGTTTGATATTGTTTTGTTTCCTTTGGGATACTCTCATCTACCTAATGAGCATTTTGAATTTTATACTTTTTTGTAATTGAACTTGTACGATGTTAGAAAACTTAAAATGAAAGTATTCGCTACCGATAGTGGCACAAAGTTTGAACATTCCTTTTCAAGCTACTTTCAAAATGTTCGCTATCTTCACTTGTTTCGATGAAGATATGGCAAACATTTTAACCGATACCGATAACCGATACCGGAGCACCTAGAAAACGTCAGCTTCCCAGTTCAAAAACATTTCTTATATGTCTTCAAACTATTTCAACTTTTTTAAATGAAAATTGCATGTTTAGTTTACGAAATTGGCGTTTGGTGTGTGGAAAATGACGTGATAATTTTGGACGCTTTGTTGCCTTTTGCAAAACATGTAGACAATAAGCTTGAAACAGGAAAAGCTTCCAATTCAAGTGGCTGCAGGCACATTGTCCTCGCAATCCAAAAGTAAGTAAGAATGAACCTATATGTTCAAAAGCAATAAAAATTGACTTATTAACTGTGTAAATAATGAAAAATGACATAATTTCTTTGAAGTTCGTGACTTTGCAATTTTGAAACGAGGACAATTTTTGTTCAAAGCTAATTCACATTTTTTTATATTTTGTCAAAATTCTGTACATATTTTTCTCAAATAACCTCACAGATGTATACGTCGTTATTTATAATAAAAACGATGGTAACAATATTTTTCTGAGTGTTGAATGGCTATTTTGAAATGCAGTGGACATATTAAAAACAGTATTGTGAATTTTCTCTTTTGTTAAAAATACTTGTTTGTCACCTTTGAATATGTTTGAAAATTACAGAGAAAAGTGTATCTTAATTTTACTTTTATTGTTATATTTTTATTCGCTATGGCTGAATCCAGACCGCACTCGTCGCAAAATTTAACATTTTATTATTGTTCATTCGATATTCACAGTTAAATGAAAATAACTATATGCAGATTTAGACGGATAGAAAACAGTTATTTGCTTTCATCTTCTCTTCGAATCGAATTTGTTTAATTTATTTACCTTTTACATCGTTGTAGATTCTTGAATCAGTCTCAAATACAATATTTCACATTGTTTCAAACATTGCTTAAACGCTTGTAATTAATATATGAAAATAGTATATATTCGTAGAAAACAAGTGCACAACAGCAGTCCTTTGATATGAATATTTATGCATATGAACAATGAGAAAATAAAAGAATATTATTTTACTTATCAATATTTATTCCCATTATTAAAAAAGTTGTGAGAGCTGACTAAAGAAAGGTATGAGGGTGTATTGCAGATCACAAATGACTACTAAAATCGTATAATCAAGTTTTTATAAAGTATGATTGACTTACATGTATTTTCGTAACATTTTACAATAAACTTCGTGAAGTCCTCCAGACTTCTGACAATGTGGTTTAGTGCTAAAGGCTATCAAAGATCCATAGCTGTAATATGCGAGAAACGCGATATGCAGTAAGTGACTGGCAGCTTCGTTCATCAGAACGAGCACACATTAGCTTATACGACCAGCTCATGTGCATATTGCGAGCTCTTGGCTTAGGCGAACCCTTTGCCTTCACAGGAGACGAGGAGGAATTGCAGTTGATCCTCTGGAAATAAGGACGCGACGCACAATGTTTCCAAATGGGACACGGTTGCTGTAAATGGAATGAGACATGTTAAATTATTTGGTAGTTTTCAATCCGAAAAATTAGATTTTGGATATACCATATCTATCAATCAAACAAAAAGATTAAAAAAATTCTACGTCATTACACTCTGCTAAACCGAAATTCTACAGGAACTAGACAATTTCAATTATACAAAACTATTATTTCTTTGGCCAACCTTCACCTAAGCTGTCACCTTTTGATCCACAGCTCCCTTAACTAATGTCAAAATTCTCCAAAGGTGTGAAAATAAAACATTTAGAAAACATACAAACGCACCCAGGTTTGTGAGAAACTCATTTACAATTTCACAACGCACAAATGCTCGCATTAATAAGAATTTTCCTTGCAAAGCAGTAATCCATAACAACAATTCTTAAAACCCTGATTGATTCAGCCAAAACTAATGAAAAAGAAACAAATATTTTATTTATATTTCTAAAGGCACAAGTGGATTCAAAACGACAGCACACCTGCATTTAAAATATTGTGTTAAATTTTATTTTTTCGTTTATTTGAACACGCACATATGAAGCCTCTCGGCTGATCAGTTTGAATAAATAAACTAATAGAGCATGAACTTTATTGCATTATTTGTAACGGTTAATTTTATAATGAAATTGAAAACAAGTGTGCCAATGAATGTATAACTTTGTATAACTTTTAAAAAAATTGAGAAGTTTCCACATTCGGACGTGAAATACGTAAATGGACTACACAGTTTTGAGTGGTCACTCGAACCTAACGTGTCGGTTCCAAAGGCCTTGTTCAGGAACATTACAATGAAACAGGTGATTGTGTTAAAGAAGTATTGAAAATAAGTAAAAATATTCGTGATTATTGTACGAATATGAACATTAAAAAAAATTCCTAAAAGAAAATTCCATGATTTGAACTGGAAAAATTTGTTTATTATGTTATTATAACTTCACATTACACTTTAATTCAGTGGAATATTTTACATTTACAATATGGTGTTTATAGAGTAAAATTAATTCAATGACTTCTTTAAAGATTCGTCAAACATTTCCTACAAATAATCTGCTCAGCCTGGTTCTGTGCTCGAGATGGAAACCTAAAATGTCTCCGAGTGGACTGTGCTCGTGCGAGTCTCTCTGCCTCCTCCCCGCCCACACCCACCAACCTCACACGCTCACCCCGCCCGCCGCCGACCCACCAACCTCAACTCGCTCCCCGCTCTCTCAACGCCACACTCACCAACCTCAACACGCTCCCCGCTTCCCTCGCCGCACCACACAACCCGCAACCCACTTCCCGCCCACCCCGCCGCACCCACCAACCTCAACTCGCTCCCCGCTCCATCACCGCCACACTTACCAACCTCTCAACACGCTCCCCGCTCCCTCCACACCCTCCCTCTTCTCACATCGCTCCAGTTCCACTCCACCCCGGCCCCTGCCGCGCCTGTCTCCGTGCCCACCTCCAGCTCAGCATCTCGGCAGCGAACTCTCCACCTCGCGTTTATGGTGTCCACTCCATAAAATGCTCGTAACGCCTCCACCCGCTTCCTCGTGGGTCGCTGGATTGTTCGCCGCGCAGTCCCTCTCCCTCTCTCTCTTCTCCTTTAAAACACCACCGCGTTAACCGGGGATAGAGTTTTACACCGTACCTCTTTTTATGAAAATATCCTTTATATTCCATCTCCTGTACACTGGTTGTGGTTGAAGAATATTGCAGTTGTATAAACAAAGAGAACAGTTTGATATATTTATATTACTAATTTTCTTCAATCTCCCCTGCTGAATACCGGAACGCTTCGTGCCATATTTTGTTTCGTCGTTCTTTTTTTCCCTCTCGGCTTACTGCTATTGCTTTCTTTCATGTCCACCCAATATCTGCAGGGAACATTCAATAACGCAGAATATATTTATTTACCAAATCATGCATATTACATAAGTTGTTCTTTTCCCCGTGGACTTGAATCGCTAGACTTTATCCCCCGAGAGTGACGGAGACACTGGGCGAAGGTCCAAATAAGGATTTAGCAGGTGCTGTCTCTGCGATTTGGCTCCCGTATTTCTGAGGCGTAGCTTTCAACAATGGAAAGAGGTTACGGAAAAGATTGTATAGGCGTGGATATTTCTGCAGCGTTTTCAACCTTTTGCATACGCAGCATGATGATTTGGCACAATTATTACTAGAGAGTAATTCAAAAAATAAGTGAATTCTAGTTTCGGAATGTATTAGAATTTTTGGAATTGTACTTGAATATAATATTTTAGTGGTGTGCGATGCTAGTTAGAGTTTATAGAACATACTTCAGACGTTTATAATGTTCATGGTGTTACGAATACCTTACGCCTTACTTCATTGCGAAATAAAAAATATTACTCTTATACATTTACGTTACGTTCCTAGCTCTGATTCTCTCCTTAATTCCTACTAAAATTTTCTGCATATCGTATTATTTATCCTGAGAAAATTTAAAAAATGGGTTGATAGAGCCTGACTTACGGGAATTCAGGGTGTGAATTACTTGTAACGGTTCTCGAAAATATTCTAAATTTTGAATTTTCTCTCATAACAACAACATTGACCTCTCGTAATTATTCAACACTCGTGTTATTTACATCATAAATCAGGCCTTCCTGTGCTTTTTCCTATTTATGTAAAGAACAAATACAAAACTTACGAAGACACGTCTTCACTCTTCACTGTACACCCACATCCCTCTACAATCTAGGTAAACAGCACTTGTAGATCTCGGCAAAACGTTAAATGAATGTTTTTACTACACGCATAAGAAGTAATCTTCGTCGGAATCAACCAAGTATTAATAGTACGTTAGTTGTTTCTGCGAAACGAATGTTGAATTAATAATTAAGCAAATAAAACTCGCCAGTAAGAGTATAAAGCCCTAGGACGCTTCGTTTAGGTGTTTTTAACGATATAGGTGGCTGAGTACTGCGGGTGCATTTGACGTGAATATTTGGATGCGTTTTTTAAACAGATCCGTCATAGTTTTAATGTCAATGTGCAATTTGTCACGTCTCCCTGAAATTCTCTTTCTTTAGAGATCTCATTTATAAAGACCGGTGCGTCTGAGAGCCGCCAAATTTATACTTCTGAAATAAGAATATGAGACGATATGACACGTGAAACTTGCATAATTTTAGTCATTGTAGATAAATGCATGCTTACCTTACATTTTCCATGTAAATAAAACAAAAAAATGCTGTGTTATAAACATCCACACCCTGTTTATCATACACACTGTTAGATCACAGTACACGAATCAAGTTGAGGAATTTTTATTTCTACGTCATTTACAAGACAATGTCAGCTTGAATCTAATTCTAAGCAATATTATTATAAACCTTGACAATATCGAACTCATCTTCTTTGCTTCTAGTACTTGGAAAATGTAGGATCGGAAAAATTTACTCGGAATAAAAACTAGTTTACCGGTACTTAAATATAATTTCGACATGCCGTCAAATGGCAACAATCCTGGTATGCCCTGGCAAAACAACTATACGCCAGGGTGTATCACTAAGACCAATCCTTTTTAACATATTCGTACAACGATGCACTCAATCGTCTCCTAAGAGAAATTTTATTGATTCATTAAGATTTTGGTCTTTAGAGGATAGGATTGTATTAACGAAGGAGACGAAAGAGAGCATTACTGTATCTAAAATGTGCTTGGCCTAAAATTTATTACTCTGCAACAAAGATATATCATTTGACGGTACCTCTTCAACACTGGAGTCAGTCAGCAAGAAAACACCCCATTTTCCTATCGTTTCATCACCATGTTGTTGTTTTTTTACAACAAACCGTTCACTGTACACACTGTGCCGGTTTTTGGCCGCAACGCAACGTCGGAGGCTCCAGTGGCGTCACGCGGTTGCGATCGTGCGCGACCGCCAGCGGAAGCGCCGCGCCCCGGCCGGAGCGCCGCCGGCCCGCTCTCGCTCACCGCCCACGAGGGCACGCGCACGCCCCTCACGCGCTTCGCCCCTCACGCGCTTTGCCCCTCACGCGCGCTCGCCCTTCACGCCGCTTTCGCCCCTCACGCGCTTCGCCCCCTCCACGCGCGTTCGCCCCTCAACGCGCTTCGCCCCTCACGCGCTTCGCCTCACGCGCGGTCTCCCTCAAACCGCGCTCTCCCTTCACGCGCTTTCTCCCCTCCAAAACCGCGCTCGCCCCTCACCGCGCGCTTCGCCCCTCACGCACGCGCTTACGCCCCTCACGCGACGCTTCGCCCCTCACGCGCGCTTTCGCCCCTCAACCGCGCTTCGCCCCTCACGCCGCGCTTCGCCCCTCACGCGGCTTCGCCCCATCACGCCGCTTCGCCCTCACGCGCTTCGCCCTCACCGCCTTCGCCCTCACGCGCTTCGCCCCCTCACGCGCCTTCGGCCCCCTCACGCGCGCTTCGCCCCTCACGCGCCCTTGCCTCACGCCGCTTCTCCCCTCACGCCGCTTTCCCCTACGCGCGCTTCGCCTCACGCGCGCTTCTGCCCTCACGCGCGCTTCGCCCCTCACGCGCTTCGCCCCTCACGCGCTTCGCCCCTCGCGCGCTTCGCCAATCACGCGCGCTTCGCCCCCTCACGCGCGCTTCGCCCCTCACGCGCGCTTCGCCCCTCACGCGCGCTTCGCCCCCTCACGCGCGCTTCGCCCCTCACGCGCTTCGCCCCGCGGCGCCGTTCGTCACGCCACGCCCGCGCACCGCGTCCCGCGTTCGAGTCTTGGCGAAATGCGTGCTACGCTCGCGTTACCGCAATTGATGTATCGTATACGGCTTGTGCCAAGCCGGGGAGCCGAGATTGCTAAGGCAGTAGTGTCGTGGCGATCTCGGATCGAAGTATCGCGGGTTCGAATCGCGCCTCGGGCATGGATGTACTTGTGAACGTCCCTTCACCCCTCATCATCATCCTATCACTTCATTAAAGACGTATTGATAATTCCGTGCTCAAACAGGAGGCCCTTTGTCTTAATGGGATGTGCAGTTCGCTAATAAAAAATCCTTGTAAAAACTATTATGCTGTTATTAACTGCAGTTTCTATTTACGGTCCGTCAAGGATAATGAGTACATCCGTGCTGCTTGGTTGATTAGTGATTTCGGGCGGTGATAAGGTCAGTAGTCCCGTAAGTATACTGCATGCGTTCCTCCAGAGGAGGCGGGGATCTCCCCCAGCTGGATGGCAAGATCCGCCGCTGACCTCCCGTCGATTTACATGGTTTTCCCTCAACTAGGTATCTTCCACGAGCAAGGCACCGCTCCAAACCGCGACAAGCTCTACGTTCCCGCCTGATCTCCTTGTAGAGGTGGTAGTGTTGAGCGTTTAAAAGTAAGTTTATGTATGTAAGGTGTGAAGATAGGGACAAGGAAGAGGAAGGAAAGATCGCGCGCGGTTCGTGGCCCGTCTATTAGAATACTGCTTCGTCATTCACCTACTGTCGATAAGAGAATCTGTAAAACTACCGATCAGAGCACTCGGACACTAGAATTCTTCTCCATCCAGCGGCTGAATTTGACCTAGCTATGCAGCTAGTTTCGAATATCCTCTCTGACAAAACTCTAACCCTTGGACTTTTTGGGCAGACTGCAGTGGCAACAATGAACCTCAATTATCCTTAGCCACCTAAGTCGGTACAGGACAGCTTGGAATTTCCGCACCCAAAGCTACTGCATTGAAATCAATTTTATGAACTCTGATTCACTGAAAATATTTGGGTGATTACGACTAATATTCATATGATAATTTTGAAAAATAAATATATCTAATGTTTCTTCTTCTTTTCAACGCTTCAACTCCAAGAAAAATATAATCCATTTCTTTTGCGAGGATTGAATTGGTAGGCTTCAGCTCTACCTAGTAACGGAATGTTTCAATTTTTTTCGTTACCTTTGGGTGCAGTCGTGATTATTAGTTTCCACTCGTGAAATGTGCTCGCTAGAACGCCGCTGCACTGACGCAGTGTGACGCTGACGGGAGGACGTAGGGACGGAGGTGGAGGCGTTGAATCAGGCACGCTGCCAGAGCACGCCCTCGCTCTCGAGCACGCACGTGCGTGAGCTACGCAAAATCTGCGCGTGCCCGCCGTCGTGTGCGTGCCT
Source organism: Gryllus bimaculatus (assembly GCA_017312745.1). Classification (NCBI taxonomy): domain Eukaryota; kingdom Metazoa; phylum Arthropoda; class Insecta; order Orthoptera; family Gryllidae; genus Gryllus; species Gryllus bimaculatus. The sequence continues at coordinate 4,276,021 of BOPP01000021.1, forward strand.
TGATCGAGGCACCGAGCGAGGCAGTTTATTCTTATACAGCAGCGGCAGTTAGTTGAATAAAAAGGTAGGAAGGAGGGAAGAAAAGACGTCTGTACGGTCTGACATTTAGTTATTTCCGGTGCAGTAGGAAAGGAAATTCTATATGTGAGGTGGTGAGTAATAGATACTAATAAAGCCCAATTTTCATATCCAGATAATTTAATGTTTGGTGAACGCTTGTAAATCATTGCGGAATCAAGACGCTCCATCAATTCAGTTGTGTAGTCATTTGACGAGAAAATTGAAAAATACCCAATATTATAAACCTAGACTACCTTCAGTGTACTACCAATTGCCGATTATATGAATTGTATATTAGTTTATGAAGTAAAGAGGATTGTAAGGAAGTATTGTGGACTGATCAACTTTAATGATTCAAAATTGTCGCACTATAGAATGAAAATGTCTAAACGACCCCTTTATTCCTACCTTAACCAGTGAAAATGACGTAAAACGGTTTTAAGTTAATAGTTATTAGTTAATGGTAAATATAAGTATCAAATTACTATTATTATTTTATTTGTTTAAAGTTGGCGTTCTAGATAATTGAGGTTCGATGTTGATGAATGCAATTATGGGACCAAATTGATCGAAGTCTAAACTATGCTACCATGACTTACAGCTTCCTCCGTATATGGGGTAAGGGGGATCACTTCGTACACAACGTTCAAAACAAAGCAAACAGTAAAAAACATGACGGTTGAATTGGTACGAGTTTGAATTACATTAAGCATTATAAAAATCTAAAAACTACTATCTTCTAATTAGTATTATTTATAAAATTTGGATATAATTGTGCTGTATTTGCTCCGTTAAATTTTAGATAATATCTGAAATGTCTCAGATTTTTATTTTCTCTTATCCAATATTTATTGAGTTTAATAAACCGTGCATGTGTTTCTGATCAATTATCTATAAAAATAATTTTTGAATATTTACTTCATTTCTATCTTAATGTTTTAGATAAGTTAGTTATTCAAGAATAGCTACTTTAATTACAAAATAGTTTTTATTTATGATTGGCCACATAACACCATCATATGGCGGTAATGGTCCATAATACACTTTAAATAGTCTATTAAATAGCTCCAAAGTTTTGTTAAGATCTAATAATAATTAGGACCCGTTGTTCGACAACACACCTCAATTGCTTGAATACATCATATTCTACAAGAGAGAATACATCGAAAAAAAGAACCTTTGAAGTATACCACATCAATGCTATTCGTATGATATGATGAGAATCATGGATCTGTTATAGCCAAACGGCTTTTCTTCGATGTACAAAAACATTTTTAGGCACTTCTAATAATAACCCCCTAGCTACAACTATTCTATCTTTAAAAATGCTCTTGCTGGTTCTACTAGCACAAATATGCTATCAACTAGAGCATACTCCCAAGAACTTGCAAATTCACCATTGGAAAATTTCGAACACTAGCTCATCCGTCCATTTTATTGGTGCGTGCACATTTATCTCGCTATTTATTACGTAGAATTGTAAGAACGGACTTTATGTAAAGTAGACAAACTTATTTTTCACATATTTTAACTGTCTATATAGATTCCAAAAACATCAAAGATACATTCGATTCTTTTTCTTTTAAGAAAAGAAAATTCGTTGTATCATTTTCTGCTGGTATCAGGAAATCAAATAAAATGAGAGTACCTTTTAACTTACAGTTAATAATAATTGGTCTGGGCCTTTAAATAATTTGTAAATCATCCGTTGCAGTGTGTCATTGTGATAGACTTCGAAGTATCGTATTATTTTTATGTTATTTATCTCTATCAATTCCAAAAGAATACTTTACAGTATTTACCTCATGATGTCTCTCATGATGTCGATGATGATGGTGATAATGCCTGCAATACTAGATCACAGACCATTGGCGAAGTAGAAGGCTTATGAATCTTGCACCCTCCTTTTCGGGCAGGTAAAAACATTGGCTGTTTCCCAATGGGTGCTATTGGATATATAATGGTAGTTATATCGTGTTTGTAGATGATAATGAGTAACGGAAGAATAAGGATGAAACGAAGATTTCAATTCAATGGTGGTACAAGAGCCCTCTCACAATCATATATTGAAAACGCCCACGCCTTGGGCGCCATCCAAAGCATGCGTCACAGCGCACGTGGGCGAAGCTCACAGTCCCTCGCCGCCGCGCTGCCTCCGATTTTTATCCACCATCCAATAACCCCGTGACGACGGGGGAGGCCTCTTGCGCAGGTTTTAAAATTCAGTTTCTGCGGAGAGCGCGGGGTTGGGCAACGCGTCGCGCCTTGGAATCTGGCAGCGTCGCAGGGAGGAGGCGCCGAAGGTGGAGGCTCTTAGCGGCGGAGGCGAAGAGGGCGAGGTGCAGACGGCACGGGACATGAGGGGAGGGGCGAAAACAGCTAAAGCAGGTGGCCAGTCAGGAGGAAACAGAAGGAAGGATGATAGATCGCGAGAGGACGAAAGAGAGGATGAAAGAGGAAGAAAAAGAAATCAGAAGAGTGAGAGGGGCAATAGGGAGAGAAAAGGAGGGAGAGGGAGGGAGAATGAAAATGAGAGAGGGAGGAGAGGAGAAAGAGAGAGAGACAGTGAAAATGAGAAAGGGAGGAAGTGCCGGGGATAGGGAGATTTAGAGAGCTTTTGGATAGTATTTGAGGTTAGTTAAAACTATTGTCAAGAATATAAAGAACTGCCAGATGACGCAAATGAAAATTAAATTTGGTAATCAGATTATAAAATAAGTTGGAAGCTGTAAAGGAAATAGCAAACTCAAGGAAAGATGTGAAATGATGAACTTAAGGACAGATGAGAAAATTAATGAAGGCAAATGCAAAGTCACTAAAGAAAATATTTTGAGCAATTTTTGAGAACATAATTTTTTTATAATTGTACATAATTGAACATGTGTTAAATATTTCAAAATTGTCTATATTTCGCGCAAAAGTATTCATATTTTCGAAAGATTGAAATTTCAATTATTAGAAAATAGAGGATTAAGATCGGATCGAAAATAGAGGATCGTTGCTTCGAAGGATTGTTGAACAGATTTGATTAAGGAAAAAAGTATTTCTTCGTCATTGTAATGATAGAAAGACGTCGAAAAAACTTAAGCAATTTTCAAACATTTAGGGAGTGCAACAAAAATGCAACCTTTGCCATTTCCATGTGATTCTGTTCTTATCGTAGAAAAAGTTAAAGAAAAAAATCACCTATTTTGTAGAAAATTTTGCAAATACTGTTGAGAATTCAAGTTAAGTGCTCCCCAAATCAAAATATGAATTTAAAATTCAAGAACCCGTATCAGTAATATCAATTTTGATGAAAATCCATCTTACGTTTAGCCGCTAGCTTTGTTCAAAGACGCATAAATGGATGTTTTGCCGTCAAGGCGTAGAAAGGTAAATGCCCGATTTATGTCAAAAATACTTCTACAATCAAAATATACGTTAAAAACTCCCAAAGACTCCAGTTCGTTAAGGTCAATTAGGGAATATCAATTTTGAAGAAAATCAGTTGAACAATTTAAGCACAGACGGATAGACAGACCGACAGACTGACGTTTTGCCGTAAATCGATGTTTCAGTACCAATAACGAACAAAGCATGGATTCTGAAGCTACACCACGTGTTAGAGGATTTTGTTTTCTAAATTTATCAATAGGATGTATCCATTTTTTCGTTACCAGAGCCCGGCGAATTCGGCGATAAAGTAAAAAGGAATGTGAACAGGCGGTTCCCCTGTTAGAATTTACTACATATAGGAGCTACATTTATCCTCTTTTTCGTTACCAGGGCTCGGCAATTAGAGTTTTTCTGTCGAAAAATCACATTTTCTCCGTAAAATTACAATACTTTCTCTGTACTGCGTAAGCAGTAGGCGAGGAAGGAACAATAGTATTTACAGAGTGAACTGAAGTGTCTACCGAGTAGAGCGAGGGACTAGGAAATAGATGTTGGAGAAATATATGTGAAAAAGCCATTATGCTTAAATGAAATTAGAGGTCCAAATAAAATTAGGAGATATTGGAGACAGCAAGAAAATTCACGAAATAAGAAACGGATAAATCTATTTCTATTTCAGATAAGCTTTATCGACAAGTCTTTAAAAGTGAGAAACAAAGGGAAGTGAGGATGAAGCTGGTGAAGTCCGGGGCGGATTTCTCGGGTTGGCAGCAAGATGCAGCGGCTTAAAGCGATGGCGGCGGACGCTGCATAGTAAAGGTAGCGACGGTAATGCGGTCGTACCGGGAAAAGGATCGGCGAAACGAATGGGTGGCGGGAGCTGTGGGATTTTGTTTAAACGGATGGCGGCGGGTACGGCAGCGATGACGGGTGGGGGTGGTTTCGGCGGAAGGGAGGAAAATGGGGTAAGCCGGTAGGAGGAGCGGCCAAGGCGAAGGCGATGAGACCGGCGTGTGCGGGAGGGATTCTACTGGAAACCGATGGCGTGTGGTGGCCGCATGAGGGGAAATCGGCAGCAGCATTGACGGCGGTGAGGGGAACTGCGGGCCCGGAAGAGAGAGGAAGAGGGATCAGCGGAGGCTGGGTAGCGTACGGAGGGGGTGGGGCGCAAAACCGCTAAATGGGGTTGGAGATGGAGATGAGGAATGAACGGGCAACGGGGAACGGGTTACAACGCGTACTGAGAGAAGCGAAGGCAGGATAAAGGGCGGGGGCGATAAAGGCGGCATGGGATACGTTAGAAGTGACTGCGAGGGTTTTGGAGGAGGAGATGGGGGAGTCGTAACAGGTGGCGAGACCTGTAACCATGGAGGGCGGAGATGGTGACATTAGCGGTGACATAGTGGGTGGTGGAGGTGGCGCTGGGGATAAGAGGATTAGAGGCAGACTGACGACGTGGGATGTTCAGAGCGGAAGTAGGATGTGACGTGGGTGGCGTTGGTGGTGCGGGTGCGGTAAAAGGGATTGCAAGATCGGTGGTGATTGGTGGACAGAGTGCCAAGAGCTGTAACTGCCGTGGGCGGAGCAGCGATGGAGAAGTGGAGTCGGTGTGGGACTGGATGGAAGGTTTGTTGAGGGAACAGAATGGGCTGGTGGAAGGGTGAAGGGAAAGCGATAGCGGGGTGGTGCTGGTGGTAGTGATGGGGGCGGCGCCGGTGGCGTGGGATGGCGGTGGAAGTTTCGAGGACGGTGAGAGTACCTCCCAGGCTTATAGGGATTAGATGCGTGAGAAGAGGAGGTTTGGAGAGTCGGCGAGAGCTGTGCGGGGATGGATCTGTGACTATGCTACGGTTGGTGATGGGGATAACAGACACGGCGTGGGTTGGAGCGCTTGGAGGACGGTGAGCGCAAGAACAGCGGCGGGGATCATAGCAGAGGAGGCGGGACTGCGGGGGAAATGTCAGGAGAGGGGTGCCTGCAGGGACGATGGGAATTGAGTGGGGCAGCGTCAGAGATAGATGCGAAAAAAGGGAGGGACGATACCGGTAGCGGGACCACGATTAAAGCAAGGCTGGGGGCAAAGATGGGGTGTGGACGGGAGGAGCAGTAAAGGCGACGGTGTAGGCATCGGGGGGCCATGTCGGCGGCGGGGGCGTGTCGCGGGTGCGGAGAGAGATTGGGTGCGGGAGCGGCAGACAGGAGCGGGGAAAGCTAGCATAGCAAGGGCGGGGGCGGATGGGAGGAGCTTTTAGGGCGACGGCGTTGGCATGTGGCAGCGGGGGCGTGGCCGCGCGGGCGGAGGGGTGCGTCGACAGCGTGCGCGTTATCCAAGGCGCCCGCGGCTTCCTGAGGGCGAATTTATTTTCATTTTATTTAATTCACATCAGCGGCTCGCTTCCGCGTATCCCGCCTCCATACATCATCGCGGGGGCGGCGCGCGACGGCCCATATTTCGCCGGCTCTGATTACCAGGGACGCGCCCGCTGCGCCTCCTTCCCCCCTTAACCCCCTCCACCCACATCCGCGTTTCTCAGCGCCGAGCCTCTCAACCCCGGTCGCTCCCTTCCAGCCCTCCCTCTCCCTCCAGCCGACATTCCCCCGTGTCCTTTATCCGTTTCGCTCCTGCATCGATCCTGTCCTTGCTTCGCGTGCGCCCCCGTCCCGAGGCCACATACCGTCGCCTTCCTCACCGTTTCGCTGCGGTGGCTCGCTAAGCTGGTGGAAGCTCGCAGGTCGCTCCATCTCCTTCCCTGCGCTGCCTTCGCTCACTCGTTTCATCTGCGCCTGCTGCCGACTTCGAGCAGCTGTTCCGAGGCAAAGGTAATCTTGATTGACGGGCATCACGTTTATTTTTACCCCTTTTCTTGTTGATTGGTATTATGTACCCCGATGCCGTACAGAACATTGTGTGTTCGCATTTCTTTACACTTTGTGAAGCTTGAATGTACAAGGTGTTGTTGTTATATTATAATGTTATTGGAGACATATTGATTTCCGTGTGATTATTTCGATTTATTTAGTGATTTACAACTTAATTGTTCCATTCACGTTTTATTTTATTAAGTGTATGATGTAGAATTTACTGAGAATTGAATTGTCTTTTAACGTGTGTAAGCAATAATAATAATAATAATAATAATAATAATAATAATAATAATAATAATACAACACATATGATATTTTTTAAGGTTTTGTTCTTTCCCCTTTTCAAACCTCTAATTTAGATTTATAACTTAGGCCAGATACTATTTTGAAATATAATACATTTACTTGTGAAGTAATTGCTTCATTTCTCTATGAAATAATAGAGCGTACTTGGTTAATACCTGTATCGGTGCAATCACGGCTTGGTATTCAGCACTAGACGGGGATGAATATACCTGGTCTATCTCGTAAGGACACTTCGATCGTCGATCTTTTTTGGGACGATGTGGTATTCTACCAATTTCTAGAGTCAAGAAGTCCACGCGTATGTTAGTAACTACTATAGTTTCGAGATATTCCTTTTAGGATAGCATGTTATGCTATGTAATGCCCTAACATAGAAAAATAGGATGAAATTGAAGAAAATGAGAAATTTCATTACTGTTGGTTATACCATCGAAGAAATTTTTCTATACATTAAACATTTTTCTGAAAATTATGAGAAAAAATATTTTCTTCATTATGAAGTAATATTAGTGAACACATTTTAAAATACTAGAATAGAGTGTTTCTAGAATAATCCGAAGAATATAAATTACAAGAAACGCGCTCATTACACTATTTGAAAGTCATTAGATGCAATTTCAGATCTTGGAATATTTAGAAATATCAAATAACTACTATATATGGATATTAAATTTTATTTTATACATAACTATTTAAATATTCGGTAGGTATTGACTAAATTGTCACTAACCAATATACAGTTGCGCAGCAAGAATAGTCTTATTTTAGTCATAGAGTACAGAGGTACTGTTCACGCAAGCGCGACATGAGTATGTAGAATAAAGAGGAGGGACGCTATTTGTAATAACAGCATTGTGGGCTCCAGAGCAATGGTCTTTCATTGTGAAAATATGCTCTAAAAATGACGAGTCTCTTATTACTGCACAAAGAGTGTTTTCTCGTCATTTCAGGTAGAGACGACACGACAAAGTTCCTGATCAAATAAGCTGGTTCACCCGCCATAGGGTGTGTGAATCAATTTTGTATTAATGATAATCTAGCCTTTAGTTAAAAAGTCCAGGCCGTCCTAGCTCACAACCGACCCCTGCGCGGATAAAGGCAACCCGTCAAGCACTAAACCGAAGTCCTCACTGTTCCGCTGAGACATGCCTTAGTGCTGGGGACGTAGCCTCTTACCTTACACCAAATTGTCCACCATAAAATACAACATACGATTCAGGCTGACCAACAGGAAACTCACGTGAGATGCAAGACGTACCGAATCATAGTTATCATGTGTCAATGTGGTGTGCCCTTGCTTCGTTTGGCATCATTGTCACGTATTTCTTCTTACAATGGCCGTGCTGTTACAGTTACTAGTGATTGATTCAGGACTATGACAAATACAGTGCTTCTTCCAGCGCTAGCCAATCACAACCACACTCAGGTATGATTTCGACAGGATGAGGCAACATCCGGTACGGCAATCCATTGCTATCTTGCAGCCTACTTTTGGAGGTAGATTATTTTCCAGATTTGGGGACATCAACTGGCGCGCGCGGAGGCATATTTGACTACCCTAGATTTCTTCTTATGGGGATATTTAAAGAGTCAAGTCTACACTACACGCCCTCACACATAGGCAGAACTTGAGTGTCGGATACGAGAGGCCTTACAGAAAATCTCCTTGGACTGATTCATCGTGTGACGCAGGCTTACGTCCGTCGCCTGAAGGACTGTGTCCAATGTAATGGTACTCTGTTTCCGGATTTAATATTCAAGAAACAGTGACTATTGTTGATAATGACTAAATGGTATACCTTTATCTGTGTTCTCAATGTATTTTTCAAATAAATGATTGTACTACTTTCTTGTCTGTTTAAATCCTACTATTCGTACACCACACAATTCATCTAATTGAGTAGAATCTATTAATTGCCCTGAATTTATTTCGTTCAGGTCTATCATCTTTAATGTTTTTGCGTAGGCTCTTCCATTATTGCCTTTATTTTTACAAAGGGCGCCTCGTATTTTGAGACAATATTTCCGAATGCGCTGTCGCCCGGGGCGCCGGTGTCTCTGCGTTCCCTCGGCGCTCCACGCCCGCTGCAACTGTGAAGAGTCCCTCCCCCTTTTGCCCTCCTCCCTCTGCACGGTGCCCCACCCTGCCATGACGTGTCCCGCACTGCGCTTCCCCCCGTCCCCGCTTCGTCACGACCTCTCTGCTCTGAAGTGCCACGCTCTGCCCCGCTCGATCTCAACACCCCCTTCCACCCCTCATCAGTTCGCTTCACCCCTCCCTTCACTGCTCCTCTTCCTCCCTCCATCCCGCATTCCTAGTGTGTTTTCCGACCTGTTCTGCCCTACCCCGCTCCTTCCCCACACATCTTTCTCCGCCCATCATCGCTTCACCACGCTTCGCTCCTGCCCAGTTCCCACCTGCTCTGCCGAACCCCGCTCCGTCCATTTCCGCTCTCCCGCCCTCTTCACTCCTTGGACGCGCCACTCAACCCGAGTGTAGTTTCTACTCCACTTGCGCTCGTTCGCACCGGCCCGCGCGCGCTCCATCGCCTCCACGACATCTCGCCCCGCACACGGTCCTTCTGCTCACCACCATTGCGTTTCGCCCGGCGCGCGCCGTCTGCCGTGTTTATTTTAATTCCGCAGCCCCCAGGCACAACGCCCCCCCCGCCCACCCACGGCCCACTGCCTGCTAGCCCCACGGCGCTCCGCTTCGCCCGCCCAGCTCCAACCCGCCACCGCCCGCTCCGCGTGGCTGCCGCCCTGCTCCCGCCCTGCTCCGCCCTGCTCGCCTGCTCGCCTGCTCCGCCCTGCCCGCCCTGCTCCGCCCTGCTCCGCCCTGCTCCGCCCTGCTCGCGCCCTGCTCGCCTGCTCCGCCCTGCTCCGCGCTGCTCCGCCTGCTCCGCCTGCTCTCCGACCCTGTCCGCCTGCTCGCCCTGCTCCCGCCCTGCTCCGCGCCTGCTCCGCCCTGCTCGCTGCTGCCGCCCTGCTCCGCTGCTCCGCCCTGCCCCGCCGCTCCGCCCTGCTCCGCCTGCTCCGCCTGCTCCGCCCTGCTTCCGCCTGCTCCGCCTTTGCTCGCCCTGCTCCGCCTGCTCCGCCCTGGCTCGCCTGCTCCGCCTGCTCCGCCCTGCCTCCGCCCTGCTCCGCCCTGCTCCGCCTGCTCCGCCCTGCTCCGCCTGCTCCGCCGCTGCTCGCCCTGCTCCGCCCTGCTCGCCTGCTTTCCGCCCTGCTCGCCCTGGCTGCCGCCCTGCTCGCGCCTGCTCCCGCCCCTGCTCCGCTGCTCCGCCTGCTCCGCCCTGCTCCGCCCTGCTCCGCCCTGCTCTACCGCCTGCTCCGCCCTGCTCCGTGCCCTGCTCCGCCCTGCTCCGCCCTGCTCCGCCCTGCTCCGCCCTGTCCGCCTGCTCCGCCTGCTCCGCCTGCTCGCCCTGCTCGCCTGCTCCGCTCTGCTCCGCCCTGCTCCGCTCCCTGCTCCGCCCTGCTCCGCCCTGCTCCGCCCTGCTCCGCCCTGCTCGCCCTGCTCCGCCTGCCTCCGCCCTGCTCCGCCCTGCTCCGCCCTGCTCCGCCTGCTCCGCCCTGCTCGCCCTGTCCGCCCTGTCCGCCCTGTCCGCCCTGCTCGCCCTGCTCCGCCCTGGCTTCCGCCCTGCTCCGCCCTGCTCGCCCTGCTACCGCCCTGCTCCGCACTGCTCCGCCTGCTCCGCCCTGCTCCGCCTGCTCCGCCCTGCTCCGCCCTGCTCGCCTGCTCCGCCTGCTCCCGCCCTGCTCCGTCCGCCCTGGTCGCCCTGCTCCGCCGCTGCTCCGCCTGCTCCGCACTGCTCACGCCTGCTCCGCCCTGCTCCGCCCCTGCTCCCGCCCTGCTCCGCCCTGCTCCGCCCTGCTCCGGCCTGCTCCGCCCTGCTCGCCCTGCTCCCGCCTGCTCCGCCCTGCTCCCCCTGCTCCGCCCTGCTCGCCTGCTCCGCCCTGCTCCGCCCTGCTCCGCCCTGCTCCGCCTGCTCCGCCTGCTCCGCCCTGCTCGCGCCTGCTCCGCCCTGCTCGCGCCCTGCTCCGCCCTGCTCCGCCCTGCTCCGACCCGCTTCCGCCCTTGCTCGCCTGCTCCGCCCGCTCCGCCCTGCTTCACGCCTGCTCGACCTGTCGCCCTTGCTCCGCCCTGCTCCGCCCTGCTCGCCCAGCTCAACGCCTGCTCCGCCTGCTGCCGCCCTGCCTCCGCCCTGCTCCGGCCCTGCTCCGCCCTGCTCCGCCCTGCCTGTCCGCCCTGCTTCCGCCCTGCTTCGCCCTGCTTCGCCTGCTTCGCCCTGCTTGCCCTGCTTGCCCTGCTTCGCCCTGCTTTTCGCCCTGCTTCGCCCTGGCTCTCGCCCTGCTCCGCCCTGCTCGCCCTGCTCGCCCTGCTCGCCCTGCTCCGCCTGCTTCGCCCTGCTTCGCCTGCTTCGCCCTGCTCGCCCTGCTTCGCCCTGCTTGCGCCTGCTTCGCCCTGCTTCGCCCTGCTTCGCCTGCTTCTGCCCTGCTTCGCCTGCCCCTGCTTCGCCCTGCTTCGCCCTGCTTTCGCCTGCTTCGCCCTGCTTCGCCCTGCTTCGCCCTGCTCGCCCTGCTTCGCCCTGCTTCGACCTGCTTCGCCCTGCTTCGCACCTGTTCGCCTGCTTCGCCCTGCTTCGCCCTGCGTGCTTCGCCCTGCTTCGCCCTGCTTCGCCCTGTGCTCTTCGGCCCTGCTTCGCCTGCTTCGCCGCTGCTTCGCCCTGCTTCGCCCTGCTTTCGCCCTGCTTCGCCTGCTTCGCCCTGCTTCGCCCTGCTTCGCCCGCTTCGCCCTGCTTCGCCCTCTCGCGATTCGCCTGGCTTCGCCCTGCTTCGCCCTGCTTCGCCCTGCTCGCCCTGCTTCGCCCTGCTTCCGCCCTGCTTCCCCTGCTTCGCCCTGCTTCGCCCTGTTCGCTCTGCCTTCGCCCTGCTTCGCCCCTGCTTCGCCCTGCTTCGCCCTGCTTCGCCCTGCTCCGCCCTGCTTCGCCCTGTTCGCCTGCTCGCCCTTTCGCCCTGCTTCGCCCTGCTTTCGCCCTGCTTCGCCCTGCTTCGCCCTGCTTCGCCCTGCTTCGCCCTGCTTCGCTGCCCTGCTTCGCCCTGCTTCGCCCTGCTTCGCCCTGCTTCGCCTGCTCCGCCCTTGCCCGCCCTGCCCCGTCCACTCCGCTCCACCCCGCCCCACCCTACCCACCCCGCCCGTCCGCGCCCGCAAGTTGCGCGACGCGGCGCTGCGACCGTTCACTCGCCTCGCCTGCTGCTTTTCGTGCTCTGCAACTCCTCTGCACCGCTGGGAATCGCACTACACTTCACTGCACCTCCAGCAACGCGCCGCTTCACTCGGCACCATGCACTAGTTTCTACCTCGACCATCCAATGTGTGTGTACCGTCCTGAAACGTTTTTGCCTAATTATGCAACCACCATAAACGCCAGGGTAATAGACCCAAGGCCATGTAAATACGCCAATCTTTTTTTTGCATTTTGCACCTACCTATTGTGCAGTAAACGTGTAGTCTCAATTCCTTACATTTCTCATTTCAAGCCTATCCCAGGTAAGCTCAGCTCATTGCTTACGTTACAGCGATCCTTACACACTGGTTCTAGAGTTCCTGTACAGACAGCGGTTTTCCAACACTATTTAGCGAGATCGGAATCAAATGCTGTGTGTAGGAAAATTCAAGCGACCGGTTGCTCTGAGCGGTGGTTTTCTGTTTTTCATGCAATAACAGATGATACTGCAGCAGTACCCCAACAAGTGGGACACGGGCGATCATTCCTTCCTTTTCTGTGTTCTCTAATCTCTCCTTCGATACTCATACACACTTACATGTACTACACTACCAGACATGTCGGGATCAGTATAGAACTTAAGTCTTGTCTCAATTGAGGTGATGCCCTACTAGGGAAATATATCGAAGGGAATACCCCGTTAGCGGAAGTCTATGTCGACGCCGGATATCACATCCTAACAGGGGAAGAACACGCGTCCCTCCTGAGCTAAAAAGTGTACTCTACTCACAGCAATAATGATGTAAGTAGTTGACTTGTCCGGAAAAATCAATTAATTAATCCGTTAAACTTTACTTTCTCCCCCTCTCTGGTCCTGATTTCCTACCTGTTCATACAGTTTAAACCTTGGTTGCAACTTGGAATATACTACCCGAACAAAAAACCAACAACTATGAGGTAAAATATATCAGATTTTCAGATCCAACATGTATTTGAAGTCTGTGATGAGCATGAAGCTGAAATCAAACACCTCTATCAACTTTTATTTCAAGTCCACGATAACATTTCTTTATTTGTAAATTTAAACATATTGAAGATATTTACGAGTGAAGTTAGAGCACAGAACTGCATAGGTGGATGTAATATGCATTTTAAACTAAACGTAGGAAAATTATATTCCCTAATTCCCCTGATTTAGTTCCAACTCTCTTTCGATTCGCGCTCGGACCCAAACGCCCATGATTTGTATACTACATATTACATGATTTTCTTTTTTGGCGCTGCTCCATTACGTACCACTTCCCCGCCACGCCGTCCCACCGCCACCGCCGTCCCCGCTGCCTCCATCCCTGACTTCCATACCGTCACCATCGTTCCCCATCCTCACTGTTTCCGCCTGTCCGTTGACCCCGCCGTCTCCTTCTTTCCCGAATTCTTCGCAGTCCCCACTATCCTCACCGTCCCCGCTGTCCTCACCGTCCTCACCATCCCCACCATCCCCGCCGTCACCGTCCCCGCCGTCCTCATCCTCCCCGCTGCCCTCACCTTCCTCACCATCCCCGCCGTCACGGCCCCTGCTGTCCCCACCGTCCTCATCGTCCCCACCGTCTTCACCGTCCCCACCGTCCTCATCGTCCCCAGCGTCTTCACCGTCCCCGCCGTCCTCACCGTCCTCACCGTCCCCGCCGTCCCGACCGACCTCACCGTCTCCAACATCTGCCCCCCTTCTGTGGCTCGTCGACACACGTTTCTCTCTCTCTCTCCTGCGCGAGAGGCGCTCGCCACCTTCTACGTGCTCAGACGGCAGCGCAGCGCCAGTAGAACCGTCTGGGGCGGAGCGTGGCGCATTGGGATGAGACGCAGAAGCGGCGGCGGCGGCGGCGCCGGAGCTCCGTGGCGCTGGAGCTGCGCTTGTGCTAATGTTAAGAAAACACCTGCGCCCGCGACGGAGCCGGGCGCCGCCCGCGTGCGTGCTCCGGTTCTCAGCGCCCTCGCGCCGCCGCCCTCGCTTGTCTTGGCCCCGAGGAGCCGCGCTTCGCAATCATCTTCGCGAGGAGACTTCAAAAGCACTACTTATGTAATGGGTTCTAATATCTTGTATGTCGTGGCCCGTATATACGTGCGAACCGTGTACCTTCAACGATGTTATTTGCTGAAACATGTGCATAAACATATCGCAGAACTAGCGTTGAAATGAAAAGTTGATGCGGTTTTATAGAGGATGGATTCTTCTCAGTGTCTCACTTGCATTACATTAGTAATATATATGTAAAATATTGACGAAAGAAATTATTCAGAGTGACAAATTTTGCAGGGTTACACCTCGCCACCGAACGTTTGAAGATTGTAGAGTATACTTATTGTGGTATTTTGATTTTTTTTAAGAATCTGAATCTGTAGCTCCTTTTCCATTGCAAATAATCTTTGCTATATGTATATGAATATTTTCTTAAGAATTGTTACCAGAATATCTCTGATGAAGGAGCTAAGATACGTATTCCAGAGCTCAATGAGAACATGCACTTTGTATATCTCCCCCATAGTACATAGCGGAAAGTTTTTACCATATTTTTATGTAAAGAAATTAATTATAAACATACACTGAATAAAAGTATTCGTGTATTAGAACAATCAAATTAAATTACTCCTTTTCTATGATTCTCAGAGCAATATGGTAGATTGTCCTGCCTTAGAATTCAATTGAATCATTTGTTAACTAAAATGTCCATTAATATTAATTGCAAAAATAGTCAGATTTTACGTATCAATATCATTTGTAAATGCTGAAAACGTACTTCCAATGTCAATAGTAGATTTAGCATCGAGAACAGAGTAGTCAATCTAATATATTACAGCAGAATGCCCATTTGTTCGCCTCAGAGTTCTCCATTATGAAGTAAAACTGACTGGAAACACGGAATATTGTATTTATGCACATGTGACATTTTAACATGCATGGTTTGGGAATAGTAATAATCCAATATTGCATCCTTTATGTTGGTTTTGAAATGCCAGTTAAAGGGAACCTACTGTGTGACGTGATTTGCCATTCTGCTAAATTGTGAAAGTAGATGCTTAAATTATACGAGAAATGATCAAAGTACAATTCTAAGAGTACATATATCTCGAAGATTTTACAGTTTTGCTCATGAAACTACTCGTCTAACGTAATAATAATAATAATAATAATAATAATAATAATAATAATAATAATAATAATAATACAAATTTTCCTGACGTTTTTCTGTCAGGCGAATGCCCTTGTTATTGAAAAAACACTAATATCAACAACGACCAAATTTCTAACGGTTTTCATTGAAAGGAACACCGACTCGAAAGTATAAACCCATGACTTACAGAAAATACAAATTTATGCATATACACGTATAGTCCAAATATATTTTCCAAAGAGTACTTTCCATTCGAAATATGACTCTAAAGAAAGATTTTGGAAATGTGTTGTATCATTCTTACAGCAACTACAATTTTCAAAAGTATTCGTATGACTATGTTCTAGCCTCTTTGTTCATATATCAAGAACATATCGCCTTTCTCCCTGAATTTTCTTATGCAATTCCTCCCCTCCTCTGTGAATTTTGAGATATCGCCGAGCATCAAACCAGCTAACCAACCACCGTCGGCTGGCCGCGTTAGTTCTGAATAAA
Organism: Gryllus bimaculatus; assembly: GCA_017312745.1. Taxonomy (NCBI): domain Eukaryota; kingdom Metazoa; phylum Arthropoda; class Insecta; order Orthoptera; family Gryllidae; genus Gryllus; species Gryllus bimaculatus. Next base: position 4,291,523 of record BOPP01000021.1, read on the forward strand.
AGAACTCCTACCGACGTCAGCCAACTTTTCTATCTCCCTTCAGGGACAGCCTTCGAACCCTGAGTCTGTTGCTGCGTGGGTGGGAGGAGTGTCGACCTCAGCGGAGCGCCCTCCATCATCAGCACAGCCTCCTTCCCGCTTCCACTTCCACCTCGGCGCTTCCGCTGTGACCTACGCCCTCACCTTCGCCGTCTGCCTCGGCCTCTGTTTCAACCTTCATCCGCCTCCATATAAACGTGTGCCTATATTTCTGCTTCCCTCTCTGCCTCCAGGAAACCTTCATTCTTCCACCTCATCCCCAATTCCTACTCTCTCTACCGATCCCATCCCTATCCTCAATCTCATCCATATTCCCCATCGCATTCTCCCATCTCAATGCCAACCTCTATTCCTGACCCTGCTCCTGACTGCCACCGTCTCTGCCTTCGCCTTCGCATTCACCCTCCCTCTAAACTATGCTTTGATCAGAGCCATCGCCGCCAATTTCTCAGCCGCCGTCACTCCTTCAAATCCCTCTCCGCCCGTTTGCTCGTCCGCCTCCACCAACACCTCCTCCTCCTTCTCCTCCGCATTCACCTCCACCTCCTGAACCCCGTGGTGGCAGTCGTGTTCATCTACATCAGCAGGGAATACGTCATAAAAGTTTTCAAATTGTCGAAATCCCGAGGCGGCCGTTTGCGAGGCTCGCCGTTAGTTTACCCGCTCGGCGCGGCGGAGCGCGGCCGGTTGGGCGCAGGGCGACCCGTGGACTCCCAGAGCTCCGCCACCGCCCACACGCCCGCCATAACCCCGCCCCCGCTCCCCCTCCCGCCCTCGCCCTCGCCTCGTCCCTGCCCTCGGGCCCTGCGCCCGCCCTGCCTGCCCTGCCCGCCCCTGTCCGACTGCCGCCCGCATCCCAGTCCCACTCGCAACTGCCTCTGCGCCCGCCCCGCACGCTTCCTGCACCTCCACCTCCACACCTTTCCCGCCTGCCCGTTATACCGCCGCCCGCCTCCGCGCGTCCGCCCCGCCTTCGACCCGCTCCGCCCCGTCCCGCCACCGCGCCACAAGCCAGCCAAAGCTCCGGGCACCGGCCCACTGCACCAGTCGCGAACGAGGGCTCTGAACGGCGACGGAGGGAAGGAGGGCTGAGATCATGTGCTGCGAGGAGAGGGGAGTGAGTGTGGATCTACTCGGAAAGGAAGAGGCTGCGAGAAATGAATGGTGTTGCGAGGGAACGGAGATCGTAAAATGGTTCTAAAATGCACAATTATATAATTCTTGGAAATGTTAGAATACGAGTTTTTATAATGTATTTCTTTCAGTTTCTGTAGAGGAGGAAATATCACTCACTATTCAGATGAATAAATGTCTGCAACTATAAATGTATAATTTTATTCTGTGAGGTATATACTGAGAAGACACTGGTTGTAAAGAAAATACAGAGTTTAGAATGGCTTAGATATTAATGCTTTAGTGAGTAGGTAAAAAGCAAATCATGTTAAGGAGTGGAAAATATTTTAAGATTAAGATGTTGCTAATTTCTGAAAAAGTGTTAGTCATAAAATAAGAGATAACAATATTACACAAAAATAGTCGTAGTTTCGTGTCAAAGAAATTGAAAGATTGAAATAAATTTAAAGAATACAACGATAAGCAGAAGGAAGTCACCTGAGATGTATGAAACTAAGAAGAGAAGCACTCCAATATCAGGGAAGGAATTCTGACATTCAAGAGAATACGGGTCAGGGTGGGTGTAGGAGTGGGAAGGGCAACTGACCGACCCTCGTGGGATCTGCCGAGCGAGAGGAAGAACGTCGAAAGTTAACGAGGTGCTATCCGTAGGGAAGAGAAAAGCTAGTGGAGGACTCGTGAATGTAACATCGAGTTGCGGAGCTCAAGTATAGACTTCTTTTGAATAAGGCAGATCGTACTGAGCGAAGCGAAGCGTTATTTACTAGCTTATGTATTTATTGTCGTGTATCCGGTGCATCCTTGTGTACTTTACAAGCAAAACGATGGCAAATTAAATTTGAAAATGTTTTGGAATTTAAAAGAATCGCAGAAAAGTGATTTTTTAATTTTTAAAATCTGTGTTAAATCTACTAATATTGCACATATTCATTGAACCGGTTACTAAAGAGTACAACAAAAAAAATAATAATGCCAAATCAAAAGAAACCAATTCATATCCTAAAGGATAAATTAATCATAAGTCTTTGAAAATTATTTTGTGAAATACACGTGATTTGACGTAGAAGATTATGCATGACAAATTCCACATCATCATAATTTCACAACATGTGGACGATTTGTGGAGTTTGTAGAAACCTACATTCTAGAGATGCAACTACTCTCATAATGATTTTAATTTTTAGAAACTTAGGTGGTGGCTGATTTCAAATAAAGTATGCTTCTTAAAAGAGATAACGACGTTCTCATCGAGGTCACATCTAGAAGAGTCGTTAGTCTTCCTTTTGCGGAACGTGCAATTGGGCACGGGTGACGTTGACGAGAGGAAACAGAAATCGGGCGTGGACGTTACAGGCATGTTGCTTCTCCTTTCACAACAAGACTCTCCGTTCCCGTAAAGAATACTTCTCTATATATGTTACTTTACCTATTAATTAATGTGTGTCTTGTATTTGATCACCAATACTTTCCTGCCTCTCTCAGTATCCTGTTTCACAATACTAAACCGCCTCGCCTCGCCCCCTCGTAGTGCCTCGTCAACCTCGTACCGCTTCACCCCGCCCCTCCACCCTGGCGTAGCCCTGAATAACCTCGCTTCGCCACACCCCGCCTCATCCCGCCTCGCCTCGCCCTGCCCCGCTTGGCCCCACTTCCCCCCGTCTCTCTCCGCCTTACCCACTCCACCCCATCTTGCCCCCGCATCGACCCGTCCCGCATATCCCCGCTTCTTCCCGCTCTTCACGCCCCTCCTCGCCTCACCTCGCCTCGCCTCGCCTCGCCTCGCCTCATACACCTTCTCCCTGAGCCACGTGGGGCGATACGGCACCTCAAAGGACTCCGTAAATCAAGGTCCCGATATGCGCGCGCAATATTGTGCGACAGCGGCAGAGGGCGCCTCCTGCACGCCGAGCTTCGCGGTCCGAGCTTCGCGGTCCGAGCTTCGCACCCCGGATCGATACACGGCCCCGGGACCTTTCGCCCCACCCCTTTTCCCACCACCAACGTTCTCTTCCGCATTGTTTTCATCCTATCTCTTCTTATGGTTGTGGGTCTCCGTTGTTATCGACAATGTCCTCTAAACGGTAAAATAATGGCCTTCACAGCCTACGTCGGTGTCTATCCATTCGTCTGTACTTAACTTATGGTCTTTTTTGATCGCCTTTCTTTTTCGTTGTGTTAGAGGTGTTGGTAATAATCAACATTGTTGCAGCCGTTGCAGTTCCCTACTTCGTACTTGCCTTCGATTACGTCTTCGTCGTCGTCTTCGTCGTCGTCTTCGTCGTCGTCTTCGTCGTCGTCTTCGTCGTCGTCTTCGTCGTCGTCTCCGTCGTCGTCTCCGTCGTCGTCTCCGTCGACCTTGACTGCATCGTGTTGTTGGGTGTTCGCTTTCGTCTTGGCCACAGTCCTTGCCGCCACCTCTCCGAGGCTCACATACTTGCCGGTGATTTGTGAGCGTCTCCTCGGCTTGATAATTAATCGTGTTATTTATGCGCTGCAGTTTATTTCTGGACGGCGAAATTAAATGGCGCACCTTTTGTCCGCCGTTGGGTCCAAAACGGCACCCGCCTCGCGCCTGCTTGAAAGCTGATAGTGCGTGCCCTCATAACGCTTCTATTTTGGGTTGTGAGACGCGTAAGTATGTGGTTTTACGCGTGCCACTACTTTTGTTTTATGGCGGTTATGTCACCTCCCCCTTTCCGGAAATTTCATGAATAGACTTCCCTACCTCTGAACGAACATTAGTTTATATCGTGCTATCAAATTTTGGGTTGAATGGCTCTTCTATGTGAAATAAACGCTCTCTCTATTCTGTGAAGCTTATGCAGTGTATTGATCTTAGCGGTGAGTACGGTGTTTACGGCCGAAGCAGGGAGGCGTTTGTGGAGCTTATAGAATTCAAATCAGACTCCTTTTTGAGTCCGTGTAAAGCCTATCAAATGTAATGCGCCTGTTGTGCTTTCCTTTGAACTTGTACCTGCTAAAGTTAATAAAACCTGGTGAATTTTGAAAGCCATCAAAGAGGATATATAACCAGTGAATATTATGTATTTTAGGAATTTAAAGAAACAAAACTTAATAGAGATATTTTTAGTTATATTTCCAAGACAAATGAGCCTTTTCCAACTGTTAATTTTATTATTTTCTGATAATGTGATTAAAATGATGTGCTACGCTAATTATTTGACGCATTGTCTTTTATGTGTCTTCTAAAATTTGACTTGTGATCCTAAAATATTGCACAAAAAACTGTTACTATCCAAATATTCAAATTAATAATTATTGTTTTCTGAAGGGAAAGAAACAATACAATTTTGCAATTTTAATGCCTAGTGACAGATCGACAAGTGTTCATGTAGTCGTATGTTCTGTAAGGTTACAAAGAACCAGAGTGCTTGTTTAAAAGCAGCTAGTTTACCCGATTACAAGACTTCTGCATCTGCACCAGCCCGCCAGATCCCTCGATCTGAAAAAATCATGCACCTATTGATGCCAAGTGAACCAAAGTCTCAGTTCTGTTAAATAAAAGTCTATTTTTCTTCTTCCATTGTATATTTCTGTCATTTGATGGCCGTTTTAAGCCCATTGTATAATCATACTCATTACGATACAGATTTTATTATGATACAGGTTCTTGACTAATTCACAGAGAAACTTACAAACAAAGTACTGACACTTCATTACTCGTTTAGAATCGTTATAGTAAATGTTTAGTTCCATTGTGTTCATTAAAATTGCATTTAATATTATATTATGCTTGCCCGTTTTAATTACTTTTAATATTTGTAAGCTTTTACGCGAAATATTATTTAAAATAAATTGGATCGTAATTTCAGTTTATCATATTTGGCTAGCTCAGTAGTAGTTAGTGGAGAGAACATTTGACTGACGTTAAGATCTGAACGCAAGAAATTTTGTGATATATGTTTCTATTAGTACCCTAAACTTAACAATACTTTCATAATATGAGGATACCCATAGTTTTTGCCGGGATCATTTTTGCGTTCTTGAATACGTTCTTAAATATTGTGTACAAACTTACATAATACCACAAAGAAACGCATATAGATATTTTAACGAAAGCGTTGACATAATGAGGGACCTTCATTACGAAACGTTTTCTTTTTATCCGCTCACCTTCCATCTGTCTGTCCCTTTGTCTGTCCCTCATAAGTCTACTCATCTGCTCTTCTCTTCGTCAGTTTCACTGACTTCATATCCGTCCGCCTCCCCCTTTTACTTTTACGAAACCGTTACCAGTAATACAACTAGTTTCGGCTTACGAACAAGCAAATCAGTCCCTCACAATGAATGAAGCCTAGAGTTTTGATATTCGTTTGACTCGAAGTACTTAATTTGTAAATGTCCATATTTTGTCTGTAAGGAGAATATTCATGATATATTTCCTTATTGTGTTTCATAATAAGTGATTTCGGTATTATGCTTATTTCACCTATCCTCATCAGGTATATTATTGTATCTACTACGCAAGCCTATTGAAATATTTACTGAAAAGCACAGAGCCGTACTAAAGCATTCAATATCTACGTAGATAGTAATAAATTTGAATTGGGAATGAATAGTAATAAATTTGGGAATGAAGTAGAATTTATGAATCAAACACTCATTGAGGATTTTTCTTAACAGTTAAAATGTTAACCCCAGTGCAATCATGTGAAAAAAGGCACTTACAGTTTATCTCTATAAAAATTGCTATGTCTTACATTATAATTTGCAATCACATAATATCATTTCTGCGAATTAGCCTCGACATGCTAGTAAAAAAATTAATTCCTATTCCTAACACCAACAAAAATTTGGTGTCGCAATTACTATTACAAGCAGTGCAATCAACGCCTAGCTTGGAGCATTTGCACATACCAATCGGGGAACCATTTATTTTCGAATTAGAGGATCCGACAAGCGGCAGCTGTTGTCGGAGTGGCGACATTGCCAGCGCCGGCGGAGCAGCCAAACCGCCGGCATCGGATTGCTCGCCAGACGAACGAATTTCCGGAAAGTTAAATTGGCCCACCTCGCTTGCAGCGGCGACCGCGGCGTGCAGCGCGCCCGCTAATGGAAGGCGCCGGCGCGGGGCACGCCGTGCCGTGCGGGGAGCAGGCGAGAGCGAAATGGTGGGGTTAGGCGAGGGTCACCGCGGCGGGGATCACTGTGCCCGGGTCAGTGTGGCGTGGGGCCATTGCGACGGGACTCAGGAAGGGGCTTGTGTTGTGGGGGCCAATGTGAAGCATGGGGTGGGTGCGGCCGGGGGTCAATGAGGGGGGTGAATGGGGAGAGTTAGGTGGGGTGGTGTGGCAAGGGGATAAGTGTGGCGCTGGGGGTTGAGTGTGGCGTGAGTGGAAGTGAGATGTGGGCGGGGGAGTGAGTGTGGCGCGGGGAGATGAGTGTGGCGCGGGAGAGTGAGTGTGGCGCGGGGGAGTGAGTGTGGCGGCGGGGAGTGAGTGTGCGCGGGGAGTAGAGTGTGGCGGCGGGGGAGTGAAGTGGTGGTGGAGCTTGGGGGGAGTGAGTGTTGTTGGCTCGCTGGGGGTGTGAAGATGGTGTGTGCGCGTGGGGAGGTAGTGTGTGAGTGCGCGGGGAGTGAGTGTGTGGCGGCGGGGGAATGAGTGTGTTGGCGCGGGAGGAGTGGAGTGTGTTGGCAGACGAGGGGAGGATGTGGCGAGAATCGAGTGTGTGGCAGCGGGGAGTGAAGTGGTGGCGCCTGGGGGAGTGTGCGTGGTTGGCGGATCTGGTGGTAGTTGTGTGTGTTGTGAGAGCGGGGGAGTTGTTGTGTTGTGGTGGTCGCTGGGGGAGTGTGTGTTGTGGTCGGAACGGGGGAGTGTCGTGTTTGTGGCGAACGGGGGTGTAGAGTGTTATGTGTGGGCGGTGGTGATGTGTTGTGAAGAATCGCTGGGTGTGGTGGCGCGGGGGAGTGTGTGTGGGCGGGCGGGGGAGTGTGTGTGGCGGCGGGAGGATGTGTGTGGTCGAAGGGGGGTTGTGTGGCGCGGGGGAGTGTGTGTGGGGGCGGGGGGTGTGTGTGGGCGCGGGGGAGTGTGGTGTCGCGTCGACGGGGGAGTGTGTGTGGCGGGGGAGTGTGTGGTGGGCGGGGTGAGTGTGTGTGGGGCGCGGGAGGTGTGTGTGGCGCGGGGGAGTGTGTGTGGCGCCGGGGGAGTGTGTGTGGCGCGGGTGGGAGTGAGTGTGTGGCGCGGGGGAGTGGTGTGTGGGCGGGGGGAGTGTGTGTGGCGCGGGGAGTGGTGTGTGGCGGGAGAGTGTGTGTTAGGCGCGGGGGAGTGAGTTGTGGCGCGGGGGAGTGAGTGTGGCGGTGCTGGAAGAGGCGGGGATTTCAAGTTAGCATGGGGGGATAAGTGGAGTGCGGCAACGGTGATCCAGAGGGGAGGCGGCTATGAGCAGAGAGATGGACGTGACTTCATGGGGAAGGTTAGGACGAGGCAGGGCGACTGTGCAGGCGTGGTTGTTGGACGGGGAGAGCACAGCTGCGGGGAGCGGCGGCGAGGGGTGGGTTGGCGCTTGATTGTGAGAGGGCCGTGGCGGTCGCTTAGCGGGCCAAAGTAGAGAGGAGTCCCATCACCCGGGGATGCTCATCGGGCAGCGAAGAGCGTTCAGCAGCGGAGCGCTGCAACGCAACGCGCGCTTCGTGTTTCCATTTCTTGTCCAAACGCACTCACCCCGCCCGCCGCTTAGGCTACCCGCTTTAGCGTCCGACCGTTTCGTTGCGTACCTTCCGAGTACCCGTCTCGCCCCGACGTCCCGTTTCGCCCTTCATGTCGTCTTCGCTCAAATGCCTCAACGCAGACGTCCTTAAACAGTTGTTATCGTCCTTGCATCAGCTGTTGTCTCGTTATCTCTGATCCGATATCTCCGTCGTGATATTTCGGGCAGTGATAATACTTACAACTCGTAAGAATGCAAATCGTATGAGTAACGGTGAGAAAAACAGGGACAGAGGAGCTATTGCTAATTGATTTCACAGAATATGATCGACAACAGACAGGCAAACGACCCGTCAAAAGCAGGAAAGCGCAGCCTACGTTAATAGAGACCGCTACGTGTATACCTCCGTGTGGGGCGGCCTGAAGGGAGGGGCTCGCCCCAAACACGGCAGAGCCAGGGAGGGAGAGAGCGTTTGGGCGTGGGAGGGCATCGGGAAGCGAGCGGAGTGGGGCGAGCCCCGTCAGAGGGGGAGTTAGGCGGCTTAGGATTAGCTTAATAGCCTTCCGGGTCGCGGGGCCGCGAGGGGGCTGGGGCCGGGGGCGTGACAGGAGCTAGGAGCTTTGACGGCTGGCGGTGCGTGTGGCCCTAATTGTAGGGCAATTTGTTTTTCGGTGACGCAGCCCATTGGTGGCGGCTGGGTCAGAGGACGGCTGCCGACCGGGAGAAGCTGCTCGCCGATTAACTACCTGGCGCTTTGTGGGGAGTAAAAGCGCCTGCCTGCATTTTTATTTGTTTTCGTCTTTCATTGCCCAGTAAATTCGGAGAAAATCCTTTTACTCGTTTTTTGGCGAATTTCTGGGCTATTGGAATTGCATTTTTATTATATAAAGTGACGTCAATAAAGGCAGATATCATATTTGTTTCTAATGTAATATTATATAATTCGAACGGAATTTCAAATGACTTGAAACAACAAAAGTGCTCGCTCTGATAAATCGCTCTGATCCCTATTAAAGAATCGTATCGAAGTAAAAATAATGTAAAATGAAAAATGGATAAACTATTTGTGGCACGTTTGTCCTAAATTTAGAACTAATCTAATTTCTAAAGGCGACTCTTATTAGATTTTGATAATCATCCTTTAATGAAGAGCAGTTGCTGTACGCGCATATAACATGTCGTGAGTTTTAGTTCAATAAATTAAATTTAAGAAGTACTTCATCAAATATTCATACTATTCATTTCTTTCCATAAACATTAAAAAATTTTACTAATAAAGAAGTTGTGGAACTCTCTTCTAATTAATTCGTATAAGTGCGTAATATTCTCAGAGTGCTAGAATGTTGAATTTACTTTCAAGTTTTGCTTTATTGTAGAAAAACAATGCAAATAAAACTAGATTAGAAATGAGTATTAACATGATATGGGGTTTGAAGTACTAATAAAAAATAATGAAGTTCGTCATAATTGTGATATTCCCAACATTTCTGTCAAAACTTATAATTTAATTTCAGTCCTGAAAGTATTTTAAAATGTGAATTTCCGTAATTATTAGAGCATCGATTCTAAGTGATTTTATATCGAATTGAATGTCAATTTAAAGTTATGTTGTTGCTGTGTTTATGATATAAAAATTCAAAAATTCTAACGCATTAACAACGGCGTACCAGTTATCGTTCTTGAAACAGATTCGCGGCATATGATTTCTTTATGGGTGACTGCTCTTCTGACGGTCTTATTGGCCTCTCTTCCTCGCATCATGCATACATCGGCTAGATATTGATTCAGCTGAAATATTCTATATGAAGAAATATGGCTTAACCCGGAAATGCATTCAGTCGCTTGCATGTTAGACACAATGTACTGCAACACGATTCACACTGCAGTTATTTGACTATTGACTGCAACTTTACAACTAAACGACAATTCAAATTTCAGAATGTGCCTTTAGATCTGAGAAAAACGGCCAATTGCATAAGTGTGAGAATCTTTCGCAAGCAAAAACAATATACGTTCATCCTAATCTCATCGTCTCAATTTTTAAATGAATTAGAATGAGACATTTGTGACCGATTCATATAAATAAAATTGTGAGTACGTTTCATGGTTGTTTGCGGCAATGCTGGCAAAATTTCGCTGTCTTTGGCAATAACTCAGCTGCCGCGTGGTATAAACACCATTTGTCGAGGGGCGTAGCGTGTTAACCTTCGAAGGCGACTACGCACGCGTGCGAGCCGGTGTGCTCCACCGCCCTTTGGCGCCCGGTCGTGCGTCTTTGGAGCGGAGCAGGGGAGTGCGCGGGACGGGGCGAGGAAATGGCGCCGGGACACGATTTGGCGCTTTATTGCGTGGCGTGCCCTGCGGCGCCGCGGCTCAGCGGAGCTCCACTTTTTCTTCCGCGCCGCACACCGCCTTTTCGCACCGCCTCGCCGCTCCGCCCTGGTACGGCGAGTCGCCTTTCGCCCCTTCGGCCCCGCCCAGAAGAGTCGTTCCTCTCCCCACTGTCGGTCCCTCGCCGGCTCACCGTGTCGATTCTCACTCCCCTCCTTCACTGACTCGTTCATTCCTCCTCGTCTCCTTCCTCGGCGTCTCCTTCCTCGGCGTCTCCTTCCTCGGCGTCTCCTTCCTCGGCGTCTCGTTCCTCGGCGTCTCGTTCCTCGGCGTCTCGTTCCTCGGCGTCTCGTTCCTCGGCGTTTCCTTCCTCGGCGTCTCCTTCCTCGGCGATTCGAATCTCATCGCTTCATTTCTCGAGCCTCGTCTCTTACCTCTTCATCTCTCACAAATTCGTTCCTCACCATCTTGTCTTCCATCGTTCCGCTCGTTCCACGTCACCCTTGCAAATCCGTACGTGAGGGATTGCGATGCCCGTGCACATTCTGCTTCATGGTCTTGAAAACAGACTAGCAAGCAGCCAAAACCGTCTAACACAATCTCTTTCACAATTTAACAAGACAGATGAGGCTCTCTCTACCACGGAGTGATTCTAACATGTAGAATTTTTTTTGAATATTGTTAACATGAACAATGCGAAATATATATGGTAACAGCTTGTATAACTATTGAAGTCTGTACGTTTTGTTTAAATGTAAATTGGCACTCCAACCAAACACAATATGGTATTACTGAAAGTAATGATACGATAACGACAGAAAATTGTTCACTTGACGTACATGTTCATTAACAATATATCCTAACTAAGATTAGAATTTTGAATTCTACAAATGGCAGAGTTTGTACATGGATTAGAGTATGTCAACTCCTGAAAATGTTGCAACGACAATTTTCCGGAACGTGTTGTTTCACTACACGCTATTTCTTCAACAATCTTCCGCAAAAATATTCATTTTAACTAATTGTAAGGCTAGATCGTAGACATCAAATATGAAATGTCAATTTTGGCGTTGTACTCGGGAGGGTTGAAAGGTGTATCCGATTCAATATTACACGTTCCAACACAATAATTCGTTATTATTGATTCAACGTTAGATAAAACGGCAAAAGCCGTTTTCAAATCCCGAGCACGGAACTCAGTGAACCATTCGCTTCGTGCCTGTACAAAAATCCGGAAATAAATGTTTTCCGCAGTAGTAGTAGCAGCAGCAGCAGGAGCAGCTCCACTTCCCTAGTGGAGCGTTCTGCATATAAGCTCCAAGTAAAAGAAGCCGAAAGAACACAAAAAAAGCGGCGCGCGCGTCCTGGCGGCAAAACAGTGCGACATCGGCGTTCGAGCGCGGCCGTTTCCGAGGCGAAATAAATTTTGAGGGGCGTAATATCCTGGGATGGCGGCGGCGATGGCGGCGGTGCTGCGCCGAGGAAATCAAAGTGACGTTAGGACCCAAGTTTCGGCTCCGCCGGAAGTTGAGGGCGAACCGTTGTGCCCCGGGCGCCGCCTTCCGCCGTCACTGCCCCCGTCGCCCCCCGCCGCGTCACCCCCGCCCCGCTGGACGTCGACTTCCGCGGCCCGGCGGGGCTTCAGTGGCTTCGGTGTTCCGCAGGGTTCTGGTCTTGATCCACTCGCGGATTCATGGCTTGAAATTGGCTTGAAACTGTTCATTTCGCGAATGGAGAGTGGAATATCTTTCAGTGTGTGCGATTATAGCTTCACTGGGCTTTTAATTTATCTATGGTAAAATATGTTATGATTTGTGTTTCTTTATTTGAGCGTCATGCCTTTAAGCAGTTATCAAATTCTTTACGATATCATTACGTTTCAGTAAGGGATTGTTGATTTGAAAATGTAACACACTTAAAATTTAATTCTTTATTTATTGAAACTATTTTGATATAACATTGACCCTTATTATATCATCAGGTTATTTTCTTTCCTCACCATCACCATTGGAAACAAAAAGTACTTAAATTGATGTTAATTTCTAAAGATCTTCAGAAATGCTTTAGTATTTATCTCCCGTCTTTGAAAGTTTCATTTCATGCTCCTATTCGCCAACATCTGTTTTCCCTTGCTTTTATACTTTTCATCATTAAAACATTATTGTACCCCATTTCCTACGACATCTGTTAGATTTACGCATTTTATTTGTCATTTACAGATACTATTCTCAATTAACTATGATCAATTAATACATTTGTCTCTGGTTTGTGCATTTCATTAAGATCCCTTAATGCTATAATAACTATATATGAACAAAAGAGATATTCACAGACCATCATTCTGGAACTTCATTCTATATCTTGAAAGTATCTGTGAAATATTTTATTTCAAATGACACAGCTTTAATAACACAGTTTTAAAAATAGTAAAGGTATATCTACTTTTATGCATTCAATAATATTCGAAATAAAAACTAGCATTTTCTGGCTTTGTATCATTGCTCGTGTGTACTACATCAACGATTCAATTATTTTCATTTTGCGCGATTTGCTCAACCTATTTTCCTGGCCTCGTGCAGCTACCCTCATTTTGTGTCCTACATGTTGGGCTCATTGCAGAGTCGACGTCCAATTTTATATCCCTACCTCTCCTTTTCACCCCTCTGAAGGCTGTCTCCTTCCCTCTCTGTATTCTCCCCCCCCCTCTCTCTCTCTGACTCGTCCGATAAACGAAGTCTCCACCGGATACGGAAGTGCACGCCACTGCTCAAACTCCTCTGCCGCCGTTGTTACCTCAAGCCCCGCCGCCTCCCTAGCAACTCCGCTGCCAGCCGCCATCACCGCCGCACCTTTTGGCCACCTTTACCCATCGTCATACAACGCCTCTTCGAAATCTCTGTCCTTTTGCCACACCATCGTCCTCGCAGTGGCCGTCACCGGTCTCCGTCACTACCACCACCACCACCGGCAGCTCCAACCATTTCCCACACCGTCAGAGCCGCCCAGCACCAGCACACCGCCAGCACCACCACCCACCAGCTCTCACCACCATCCACCAGCACCACCACCACCAAGCAACACACCACCAGCACCACCACCACCAGTGGACGGGCAACCTCTACTAAATGTCGAAAGCACCACAACCAAGCAAAGATAAACAGACATGGGATATAGATTGAGAGCCAGAAAAGACTAGACAACCACCCAGATGAAAAAAGAAATTCATGCGTCAGTGGGAGGCCCTCAGGTTAGAGTCCCGATATATGGACGATTTTTACGCACTGACTTGATAGATATGTTGAATTCAGTTCGACTGAAGGCGAATTCTACGAATCTGCTGGCTGTGATTGGTAGTGTTTCGCGTGATTCCCGATCTACATCAGGCGAATGCGGGAGCAGTTTTCCTAACAAACGGGGCCACGGAACCGCGCGCGACTTTTCCCTTCTCTCCTTGTCCTGTCCTCTTCGCGCCTTAAACCATAAGAACTTAGAGCTGGAGCAGTGCTCCGCTGGGTGGGAATACCTTGTTCGGGGAAAACCTGCTCGCGACGTGCAGGTCGCTGCGGGATCTTCTCTGTCAATCGCGTAAATTACCTCCACCTTCCGCGATAAATCACTTGCGGGACTAATGACGTTTAGCAGCAGACGCGTTCGGAAACACCAATGAAAAATTAATCGATGAGTCGGCTCGACATTTCCAGGAACGGAGAGTTTTTCGTGGAAGAGCGCGTTGCAGTCACCGTGGAGCGCCAGCGAGGGGGGGTGGCGGCTGCCGCCGGGCTGCTTGCGCCCTGGGCGGGAAATAACGCGCCAATTTGTGGACGGCGAAAGCCTATTTGCGGAACTGTTTTGTTTGTTTTGGCGGCACGTACGAACCCGTCCGAATTGTTTCCGCTTCCTCGCGTCTTCAAGTAAAGAACGTTGTAAACGTTGCGATATTCGGGGAATTGAATGCTTTTCTTGTAATCAAGTTACTCGAGTAGATTATTAATTGTTTGTAGCTCATCCAGGCTTGTTTCTCTGTGGTGGACAATTCACTTTTTAAATTATTCTATCTTGTGCCCGAGTTTGTATTTTGTCTTTTCATTTTATTTCGGGAACTGTACCGCAACACGAAGTGTGTCATGGAGACGTTTTCTCTCTTGAGTTGGGACCCCAGGCTGGATACGAATCCCTTGTAGAACGTCTGTGATTGCGCCATATTATTGGGGCGTAGTTGCCGCTTGATCCAATTGCCGTTCTCCTAAAGATGCTCCGAGAAATGTTTGCTCATTAAAGTGTTCCTGAAGCGATTGGCCCCAATCTATTTTGAGAATTAATGGGTAGGGATTGGCAATGAATTCCAAATATTTGTCTGAAAGCTTCCGTGTTCGTCTGGGTGGGAAAGAATTCCGCAGCCAGCCTTGAAAAACGGCATTCCCCACTGGTGTCTGAAAGTTCACTGTTTTACCAAACCACCGTGTTGTGTGCCGGGTGTGGCGTGAAGCCAGCCCCCCCTCCTCTCACTGGAAAAAGAAATATGGCCCTTTGTGGACGACAGTCAGTGAACAACTCTCACTTTGCCATCACTTCACTCATGAGTAATTGCTGCGGGCGCGGCGGGGTACCAGGGGGGCTGGCGAAGAGGCAAGAATCTTAATTCTTCACAATCCTCCTAACGTTAGGGGTCCAAAACTTGCCACCACACACAAACACATACTAACAGACCGGCGTAGGTGCTCGGAAGCATTAATTGACGTCCCGGCAGTGCCTCTGACCGGAGGTGCTAGGGTTCCACTCCTGAAGAGTGGCAGATTTTGCGACACTAACCGCAAAAGTTTATGTCGTATTCATGGCGCTGACGTGGGTGAATTCTAAGCGGCCGACTCTGATCTGCACTTTTCATTAACTTATCTACTCAGTCGAATGCCGAAGCAGTTAAGCAACTAAAGAAAAAACAGGTCAGTAGCAAAAGCGTAGGCTCCGCGGCCTGAGTCAGTAAGCTACTTGGCTGTCCGAGACTCCCGTTCCTAGGTAAACAGGTGCCAATGAAAAAATGT
>BOPP01000021.1:4306756-4318963 GCA_017312745.1 Gryllus bimaculatus
TAAGGCTATTGCTCACTCGACTCTTACAATATGCATTTATGTGCCAGCTGCGCTTGCGATGATCATCACATAATAACAACAAAATTTGTTTTCATTAGGTTCATACCAGATATACTGGTATACCCGATAACTATAGTAGAACTAGACGAGCACATCGATTCATATTTATTTGTTATTATATTATTATTTATTATTTATATTATGTATTATAACAAAGATGTAAGAAAACATAGATAAAATAAGTTAAACTAGTTTTATGAGTAGCACTTCCAACTCAATTAATGCTTCAACTGAAACGCTTAGAGAAACTTCATATGAAAGAAACAACTTATTCTAAACTCTACTTATTGCATAGATGTAGCTGAGCTTCGGTTTCTAAAGGATCTCGTTAAAAAGTTCACTATATATACCATAACAAGATGTATTTTGCATTAACTAATGAATTAGAGGTACAGTAAGGTCTTGCGTAAGACCCAGCTCTGTTGATAGCTGTATTTTCCGATTCATTGCTAACCGTAAGCATCACGTAATCGATAACCGAGATATAATCCCATGAAGACCAAAAAGAGACATATACTCTCTTAGATTCATAGGGTTTTCTTACTCTACAACCCAGCACCACACCACCCATCAGCACCAACACCAGCACCACCCACCAGCAAACTTCAACACTACAGGCATAGCACCAATACTACCGACCGAAGTCACGCTACCACCCACCGAGACATTCCATAGCAGCATCGCACCACACAAGTTCATCACCAACCAACCCACCAGCATCAGACAGCACCACACTACCACCACCTCCAAAAGCCCAAATTAATTAAATACAAGCACACACCATTACAGTAACTCAGCATACCACCACCAGCACACACCACGATAGTTTCCAACTTTTCGGACCGGTCTTTCCCTTTTCAAGCTACCTTTAGGTTTACTAATGACTTTTCTCATCTGGGGGCATTACTCACTCCTACGCACCTCTTTCGGGTCGTTTGACCCTTCTCGCCATTTCCCAGCCGGTTTCATTCGTCCCACCCGCCTTCCACCCCCGGCACCAATGTGCTCACTCTCAGAGTTGCCTGCTTGGTTGGCCGGCGAACATCTCTCGCCGCCTGCCCTCCCTTGGCGGGGGCTGCTTGTTTCCATTTCCGTTTGTGCCTCTCGTTGCTGCTCCTGATGTTCGCGGCTGTTTTTTGCAGCATTTCTCACGAAAACTCCCATATTTTCGTATTTACTAAAACTACTCTGCGCGAACTTCATAACGTACCTCGCTTGTTCCTTTTTCTTAGCAATCTCACTTTGCAACGGACGATATGAATAAATACTGAGGAGGGAAGTTGATATTTTTGTTCGTTAACAAATGGTATAATTTAATCATGCTGGCTGCAATATTCGAGAGAGATTTTGTGTACTTTGCATTCACTGGACTGTTTTATTTTGTACATAGTTTACCTGCGATTTTTATCTTTGTATGTATAATAAATTAAACTCAAATACAAAGCTTCGAACGTTTGTTTTATTAGAAATGTTTCATTGGGCATTCAATTGAAGTGTTACATTGCGCGGTAAAATGTTTAAAATGCTATACAGTATTACGGTACATGGTTTAGAAATACAATGCGCTTGATAACGCGTCTGGATATCTTGAAACTTTTTCATAACAATAATTTACAAATTTTTTAAAAATTATATGTAAATATTGTATTTACTTCCTTTTTATAACGTAATTAAATATATTGCTTCTTATCCGTATATTAAATCGACTGTTTCATGGTACCGAGTCTTTTTAGTTCAGTGAGAATAGCTTCTCATCTTAATTTCGCGAAAATGGATAAGGCGTATTCATGTGATTTAGTGAACTGTGAAACATTGAAAAAGAATTTTCCCTGATAGATCTTTTGATCTGCACCATATTACTACACCTCCATTCTATTTCATTTCCCTGTCCTATGCGACAGTTCTCACGACATTCCATCCGCCATCCGACATTCCTTTTGGCTTTCCAAATGTTATCTCAACTAGGGTCACATGTGTCAATGCTACCATCCGCCATTTACCTCCTCCCGGCTACCCATCCTCCGTCACCTTTCACACGACATCTCATCAGCAGGTCATTAACTCTTCCGTGTGTCTGGTTCAGCTTTCCACACAGATATCTATCCGCGAAGACCCTATCTTACATCGGTCCATCTGCCACAAGTCATCTGAAGGCCGTCTATCCACCATCGTTCTTCACTCGACTGCCGAACCAACATGACCTCCAATCTTGTCATCGTCCGCTAGAGTGCTCATTCGCAATGGCAGCCTTTCCGCGTTGCCCCATTCAGTTTCGCTCACTCGCCATGACTACGCTCATTCCACAAACTCTCTCGGATGATCACCAATCACCCGTGATTGTGCCTCCAGCTCCCCATTCACAAGATACTCATAAATGCCCTACAGAATCCCCCGTCATGACCTCGTCCTCCCTATGAAATAATTATGAGTTGTCATTACCAACAAATGTTTATAATTGTAATAAACAATATTGTTGGCAACGACGACTTATATAATTTTCATTGTAAATGCCAACGAAAACTCACCACAAGACCTACACACCTCACGTTGGTCCATCCGCTCTGCCCCCCTAAAAAATCCCCCCCACGAATTACGGTGACCACTTTCATGACTGCCCAACCTCAAATACCTTCACCAAGACCCCCATTCTGTAGGCCCTCCTCACATTTCCTCCCTGGCCGTGGTTCTCCACAATGTTGCCCGTTCTCCTTTCCCCGTCGTTTCCGCTGCCCTCGCCATTACTTCACTGGCTATCGGGTCAAGGTCGAGGGAGCGGTATTCTTCCCGATTGCATCCGGCTGCGCGCGCCTCGCGCGGGGCTCTTCGCTAATTATCTTCTCCGCTGACGCAATCAGCGGGCGCTCCCCAGGGTGTAAAAATCTGGCGCCCCTAGCGCGGAGGTGGACAGAGGGGAAAACATTACTTCTAGATAGTGGGGTGGTAATGTGGTTTCAGTCCATTTTTAATCTCGAGTTTGCTCTGTAGAATGGTAGTTGTTCACAAGCACAAATGTTGAAAAAAATTCAATAAGGTTTTAATTTAAATTTCGTCTCCTCTTACATTAGTAAAATGTCGCAGAATATTTTTGAGGTAAAAAGATTATGTATGTATTGCCTACTAAATGTTATGATGTATTACCGTATTGTCTTCACTACACGGTTCACTCTGTTGTGCACATTATATTGTCGCGAGTTGAGGGGGAGAGGGAGGACCCCACAAACTCGTGCAGGAAGAAAAGAGAGTATATCTTAAATATATTTTAATAAATTCACTTACCCGCGTAGTGGACCCTACGTCCTGGGAGTGGGTGGCATGGCTCCGGCTGGCTCCGGCAGGTGGACGTGTAATAAGAGGGGGCGAGGTGCGAAGCCCTCGCCATTTTATAGCCTCGGATCGCTGGCGTCGGCAAATGACAACTGGTCACTTGCCGACGGCAGCGTGTCGCGAGGGCCGGAAAGCCATATCGCGACAATATGCACTTCTATTTAGAACAAAGTTATATTCACTGCCACTTCTCATTAGCTAGGCACGCGTTTTGTCTTTCTATTTCTATCACAAATTTTGGGTTTGGGGGCTCTTATCAGTACTTTGTCACTGATTCCATCGTTTTTATGATAGTCTACAATGTTGCACAGTCTATTTTCTTGTTGTTCAAATATTTTTAAAAAAGGCAAACAAAAATTATTGAAATAGGATGGGAACTAAGTAAACCTAGATGACATTAAGTAACAATGGATGATCACGATCAGAAACATAAAACGTAAAACCATTCCCACTTTAAAATCCCTATCATCGACACGAATCAACGTCAAAAAACAACACAAAATGAACGCGTTACAAAAGGCGGGAACGTGAGCGACGGGGAAAGATGTTTGCTGTACAATGATAGTTTCTAGTGACGTTTCAACCATAAGTCACGATACGTAATTCACAACATCGAAGGAAAACTTAATTTTTCTTACATTACGCTCAACTGTCGACCCACAACGTCTATTAAACGGCTTTTAACTCTCACATTATAATTCCAAATACCGATATAGAATACTCGAAGGGATGAATTTAATAAAGTAACTGTTTAAGATAAATTACTTTTAATGATATAATTTATGTGCAACTTTGGTATCCTATTCAAGCATTTGTTGTTAGCTGCAGAAATACGGTGTATATTTAATGATTTTAAATTTTCACAATAACATTTACATTTCAACCACTTAAATGTTCTCCACAAATTATTACTGTTATATGTACTAGTAACTCAACAATATGCAAAATCCAGATTATTTATATTTTATGAAGGCACTGTCAGTAAAGGTTTTTCGAACAGAAAGTGCAAAAACGATAATAAAAAAATATGCCATAGTTTCGATATATCTATTTTTTCATTTTAAAAACTTCCACGTGCGGGAAAAAGAGCTTTCAGATACTTCACCTCTTTTCCCCATGCGTTCTGACGAGGAGCAACTTTAAATTTCAAGAAGAGCACATCGAAGGCACGCTGATGGAAAGTGATGGTTCATACTTTCAGAATAGCAAGTAATCCCCCTATATTATTCAAGAACTACCTGCAGTGTTTTATTACGACGGTTTACTATCTCGTCTTACTACGTAAGTAGTAAAGAGAAAGTATTGTAATATTGCGGCGGTAATTGACAAATGCTTGACAAAAAATCTCTTATCATCGGATCTTAATAACAAAAAAGTGGATAAATCTTGTTTATATTTACACACACACACACACACACACATATGAATGATGTATATATATGTATATATATGTATATATATGTATATATATGTATATATATGTATATATATGTATATATATATATACATATGTGTATATATATATATACATATGTGTATATGACGTACGTACTCAGTATTAATTTAGTTTTGTACTTGGCACCAAAAAATGGGTTGACTGCAAAACGTAAGTCTGTCCGTCTGTATGTAGCCGGCGCCAGCGCAACCGTTCAGACGATATTATCTGAAATTAATATTCCCCGATTGATCTCGACGAAAGCGAGGCTCTTCTACTTTGAAATGAATATTTGGACTTTTCGAAATGCTTTGCGTAAAGTCTCAATAACACTTTTCAAATTTTCTCGGAAATGGCTCAAATTTTTTTGAAAAAAAAAACCTGCGTTCTCGTTTAGCGTGAAGGACATTTCAATGAATGTTGCAGGTGACATTTTCATTAATATATCGGATTTTTAAAAAATTCTAAAAGTTCAAAATCTTTTCAGCGTCGTTTTACAACTACAATCTTGAAGTTAGAGATTTTTTTATTATTCCAATTTTATCCTAAGAGACATCTTGAAATAAGGTCATATACAGTTTTTTTAAATGCGTAATATATCGTAAAATAAGGGCAATTTTTAAACAAATATTTCCTCAAAAAGTGTTCTGTATGTTTAATTTAATTTTAGATAGTACAAAAGACGTTTAAAACTGGCGCAAGTCTTATATTCTTTGAACTAATTTAATACTCGTTGGAAATAATGGCAGAGACTGTTTTTTTTGTATTCCAGCATTATAAAAGAACCTTTTCTGTTGCAAGAAATCGTTCATAATCGGGCATTATATTGCACAAATAATGTATTAGATTGTATGTCAGGAATTATTGCGTCATCACACATTCAGCCAATCGTAGCGAGAAAGTAGTGGGGAGGTGGAGCTAAACGGAACAGCCGATCAGCGTTTACTCGCACGATGTCAAATATCTGAGTCGTCACAGGGAAGATTTTTCGCAAAATTAAATTTGATTCTCAAATAAATGTATAATGCTGTTATACAAAAAATATAGTATACAACTCGTTTATTATGTTGCTTTATTAAAAATTTGACGTAACAATTTCGAAAACTCGCTCGTGAAGCCGCTCTTTTTCAAAACATGTACTCGTGCAATAAAACTTGACATTATCAACTAATTGCATAAACTACTATTAAGCGGTAACAGCCGAGTGACTGTTTGGTATAGCTCTATAGTCAACACGCTCTATGACGTGTTGACCACGGAGCAGAGTTCTAATCTCGGGCGAAGAATACATGTTTGCTGGGTGGAAACAGAGTTGCAGGTTCATCTGCAATAATATTGAGTATCCGTTATGCAAAAAAGTATATAATGTAGCACCGCTGGTTTTTATTTTATCTCATCTTCCTTCACTTTACGAACCCTTAATTTATTAGCAGCCGCCCATTTTTACGATGATCTCCTGGAAATCGAGTTCTACTACTCTTTTCTTCAGATTTTATTTCCAGTTTTAATCATTTTCCCCTCCTGCCTTTTCATCGTTGAATCGTTTCTTGGTGTTATTCCTTTCAGTGAGTACTTGATCCAATATATTAAAAATCCGTCTTCATTATTCGTACTTTGGCCTTTTAATATAACTGGAATAAATTCTATAAATATGGTTATCCAAATATTCCGAATCTTCATAGCTCATGATAGTAGCGTCTAAAACTTCCTGTTAACTTTCTTACTTTCTCCCAAGGCACAATATTTCACATTACTTAAATCCAAGAATTATCAATTCCTATCAATAACCTCTTCAATTTTACATTTACTTTCCATATTATTACTCCGCCTTTATCTTTTATAGATTAAGTTCTGACTAGTTTGTTTTTCATCTTCTTTTCGTAATCATTCTCTTATTTATTCACCGATTACTATTTCTTCTTCCCAGGCTTAAAGTTTATTTCCAATTCATCTTGACTAATACCTCTCAAATGGCCCCTTCCATTCCACATCTTAATAATATCCTCTTTCCTGACATTAACTGCCACCCATATCCAATTCCAACTCCGACCCCAACCTCCCAGTTTTTTCTCCATTACCGCCTCTTCCTCTTTGTTTGCCATCGTTTTATTTTCCAAAGACCTCACATCTATCCTACCCTTCCTTTTATTCATCAGTATTCCAATATTATCTTTTCTACTTTGGACTACTGTCACCGGACACACCTACCAGGTTTCCCGTCTCAACTCGTCTTTCCCCAAAACCCGCAATTCTCTTCCTTATTCTCCTTCGCTGTCGCTTTACTGTCTCTCTACATTACTTCTGGTTATTTCATTCCCGCGCATTTCGATATTCCCTTTCCCACCTCCCACTACTGTTACCCGCCTTCAACTCCCCCATCTGGAGCTCCAGCTCCTGTCTCATTTCTCCGCCACCACCCCTACCTCCTCCTTTCCCTGGCCCCCTTTCTAACCTCTTCCTCTTCTTCCTCCTCCTCTTCCTCTTTCTCCTCCTCCTCTTCCTCTTTCTCCTCCTCCTCTTCCTTCTTCGTCATCGCTTTTACCGTACACTTCACATATTGTTTCTACTATCTGCTTCCTTCACCCGCATTCCAATATTCCCTTCGCGACTGTCACTACTCCCGCCCCTCCCGTCTTCTTTCCCTGCTCCCCACCCCTCCTCAGCCGTCGCCGTCGACTCCGCTCCGGGCCCTTGAGCTAAGGCCATCTGCGCCGGCCCCAAGAGCGCTAATTCGACCCCGAGCCCTTTTTGTTTTATTGCTGCGGAACGGAAGAAGATATGCAAATGCGGTTATGAAATAGCTTTATAAATCGCGCGCGTTTCTTTGTGCCTCTCTACTAACAGCCCTCGTAAAATGCGTTTCGCGTTTCCCACGGTTTCATAAATGTTTTTTACTGCTCGGCTCGCCTCGAAAAAATAAGAGTAATGGTTCCCATGTGTAAGAAATTATTTCGAGAAGTGTGTAACATACTTGGCTTGACGTGATAAGGCCCACTTTATTTCGTCATAAACGCCGGAGGGTAGAAGAATACGAATGGGTCGTGACGCGGACGAATTTCTTTAGAATGTAGGCCACTGTTTCCGTAATAAAGTAGATATGACTTGTTGAAAAGAAAATTCGTATTTAGATCTAGGAAAATGTTTACTCGCAGTGGTATTTATAAACCATATAGTTTTATTACTAAAAATCAGATGTGACAGTGACGAATATTTGAGCTATTTAACGTTCATTTATTATTGCAAAATATGAAATATTGGTGAATTGAAATTGATACCATTCGCTGATTGGAAAGCTATAAACAAATGCAACTCTAAGAAGTACTCAACCATAGTATGAACTGTAAGAAATTATGAAACTATAGTACCTTTTTTTTATAACACACATAAAATTATATGAAACTATAATGAGACAATAAAATAATTCAAATGAGATTTAAAAGGCTCATTAAGAAACTTTTCTGGTATTTTATTTCACTCTTTCACTTTGAAATGTCTTAATTAATAGTCTGATAGTAGAAATATTACTTTACAATTACAATTGGTTATATTTTTATACATAAATCATTATGAAATATATTCCAAATTTACAGTATATGAAAACTTTTTTAGCTGTTCTCGAGACAATTGATAAACCTGGGCACTATCTCAGTAAAATAAAGGATATGCTCTTACATTTTTTGATTTCGAAATTATGCTTTGAAGTAAGAACAAGCCATCATCATATCTAATTCACTGGGGAAAAATCTCGAAGCCTTGTGGATCTCAGTCAGCCGAAGAAACTCAGGTCTTGTTATCTCCCAGTATTTCAGGATGGGTTATCCAATTTTCGGTGTAAGAAGGTAAAATAATTTGCTCACTCTTCCTGGCCTGTGTGCTTTCCATCAGTCTTCCAAATTCTGAGCAAAAGAGTTTTCAATCTAATTAACCAATATTCGAGTAGTGGAAGAGCGGCTTTTTTCTCGCCATTCATTTAGCGCCGATGTTTGCTCCCAATCTGCCGCACACAGGGGGCGTTTTTATCTCGAAAGCAAAGGGAAGCGAGAAATCGTAGTAATTGTCGGCTATTGGGGGGCTTCTTTCAGACCCAATCGCTCTGGAGTTATGGCTCGAGGGAGATAGCTTCCCGGAGGGCCTGCGCTCCGGTAGGGTGGTAGGGGGAATTTTCTCCCTCGTGTCGATGGAAAGCGGGGAGTCGGGCGCGGGGAGTCGGGCGCGGGGAGTCGGGCGCGGGGAGTCGGGCGCGGGGAGTCGGGCGCGGGAGGTCGCGAAGAGACGAAACGGCGGCGAGGTGGGAGTGGGGAAAAGCTGGTGTGGGAATGGGAGCTGGTGGTGGAGAGGCGATGCCGCGGTGTGGATGGCTGCTGGGGGCAAGGAGAGGGCGGGAAAACGGTGGTGGGCGGAGCGGTGGCAGGAGGCGGCGGTGGCGAGGCCGGCAGCCGACATCAAAAGAAGCGGTGCGTTTGCGGCTGTCGATTGCTGAGCGCCTGTTTGCTCTTGGCGCTGCGTTGCATGACTGCGGCGATCGAGGCACAGGCTGTTGGGCTCGCTGCCCAGCCGGATGCTTCGCTTTGCCGGCTCCTAGGGAGTGGGAAGAGAAAGAGCTGGTGCGGACTAGTACAATCGTCTGCCAATGCCGAATGTGGCCTTCTCAACATCGAACTACCCATTCTCAACGATGTAACTGCTTTTTTATTGTACGGGATTAGGTGTTGTATTGACGCAAATAACGCATGAATTCCTGTCAGTAGTTGGCTCCCTTTTCATATTTGCAGAAAATTCTAAATGTTTTGAGTGATCAAGAGAGTAAAGTTAACTTAGAAAAGATGATTTCAGAAATCTATCGGAAATAATAGGATAAATAGGAGAAACCATGAATCTAGAGAAAATCTCTTTTTGTTCTTCATGGATTTCCCGTTACATTACTACTTACTTAGCAATGAATCGGAAAATACAGCTATCAACAGTAGCTGGGGGTCTTACGAGACTTCGTACTAATCATTTTGCAAAAAAATCTTTTATGATTATTATTGAAACTTTTTTACGGATCCTTAGAAACCGAACTCAGCTACAAAATGCAAAAGTAGTAGAATAGTTGTTTCTTTCATATTGAAGTTTCTCCTAGCGTTTCGTGGCATTAATTGAGTTGGAATGTTGTAGCTCATAAAACTAGTTTACTTATTGTTGATTTGATTTTCTTCATTTTGTTATAATAATAATATAAATAATAATAATAATAATAATAACAATAAAATATGAAATGATCTCTCTAGTCTAAGATTATTACGACACCATATTTATAATGAAAACAAATTTTGTATTATGTAGATAATTCACGCAGAGGCGACGCAAAATCATGTAAGAGCGAAGAGCAATAACCTTACAAAGAAAAATATGCAATTGTCATTATTATAGTTTTGTTGGACTACAATGAGTTCCATGCACCATGTTACGTTAGTCATCACTTTTGTTCCGTAGCCATACTGGTCAATTGTGTGAGACAACAAATGGTTAAACGCAGCAGTATTTAAGCTATTCATAAATGCCCGTTTCAACTGTTTATAAAATGGTGTATTTACATTGAGATTCTATTTATGAGTGTACTCATTCTGCGTACATAACACAAGCATACAGAAACAATTTGCATAAGCAGAAAAATTGTTTGCATAGGGACTAATGAAAGAGAAAGAAGAAAAGATATCTAAGTGGTTATAATTCTAAAAAAAACATATAAAATTAAGGACCTAAGCAAACGAGTGAACTTCCAATATCAATGCTTGTTCTGAATATATATTAGAAAATATAATCAATAGTATGTAATTCACAATTTTTATGTCATATAGTATTGGTGTTAAAAATTATTAGTATCAGTGTAAACACTTCAAAGATTCAACACGAACCTTTGCAAATGATCTTAGAAAGGAAAGCATTTTAATGTAAATTATAAGGGACACCATAGACATTTTTTCTCGTCTCTTTAAAAGAAGAATGAACCGTGCAAAACCGGTTAATGAGGTCTCTTGCGAAACGGTTCCTCCATCGGCATTCTCGAGCCGATTCTCGAGTCGTCTCCACGCGGCTGTGACGGCACCGGCGCGGTCGGTGGCCGTCAGGCCAATTAGCGCTCTCAATACCGTCGTCACTCAATTAGTTCCGGCGCGCTTGTTATGAACATAACAAGACCATTACGGATGAATCCGCAAGTGCCCTCCCTTCCCCGTCGCCTCTCGGTACCTTCCTCTGCTGTACTTCCAGCGTCGCGTGCTGCAGGGTGGCGTTCAGGAGGTCCCTCCACGGCCCGTTCTATGTTGCACGGTGGAGAGAGTGGGCCGGCCCCTCTTGCGCAGAAGAGCCGTAGAATTAAGAGTCAAATTTGTGTTGGGAAAAGATACTCTGATTTGACAAATGGCTGAGGCAGATGGTTAACACCTTTGTTTAGAGTATGTTTAAAATATTTATTTTGAGTATGGTAGTAGTGAGTAGAGAGGAAGAGATGTAGAGAGAGACGTAAAGGGAGAAAGTCAGAGAGAAAGATGGAGAGACGGAGAAGGAGAGACGGAGAAGGAGAGACGGAGAAGGAGAGACGGAGAAGGAGAGGCGGAGAAGGAGAGGCGGAGAAGGAGAGGCGGAGAAGGAGAGACGGAGAAGGAGAGCAGAACGTCTGGTGGTATCCGTATGTATGGAATAAAAATGATCTCTAAAATCGCGGTTGCGTATTGCAACATATTTGACCTAGCCTTTGGTTACAGTAATAAATTATTTGCAATTTTAAACGGATATAAAACGTGTAAAATGTTTGAAATCGTCCATCTTGATATAAAATAATCAAAAACATCTGTTAGTCAATTAAATCAATAGATTGTCAGGAAACTTATACATGGAATCGAACATTCGGTGCCATTTAATTTCTTTGAATGCTCTGTTTATGCATTTTAAAAATCGTCCTAATCTAATGTGTGTGAAACGTAGTTTTGACAAACACATTTACAAATGAAACCAAATAGCTCACAGTTATGATATTTTGAAATAAGGCGGACGGGACAATGGGTTGGAGATGTCAGTACTGTGACTCGAATTTGCCTGTTCGTACGCATCTGTCCTCTGTCCACATGTCCTTCCTCTGCCTTCCCTGGTGGACGGACTATTTCATTTGATGCGTTCCAGCACGCCTGACATCTCTTCCCTCTCCAGGGAAGACTTGACAGTTAGTCGGACAGGCTCCCTCCCCCCCGCCGCGCCTCACCCCACCGTTCGCCACACCACCATCCTCCGCCCCTCAACCCTGTCGTCACGACGTCTCAGTCCTATTCCACACATTCTCAACATCCCCTTTCTGCCTCTCCCTTATTCTGCCTCCTGACTCCGCCTACTCGCTTCCCACCGCACCCCAC
>BOPP01000021.1:4325938-4345028 GCA_017312745.1 Gryllus bimaculatus
CTCTCGCCCCCGCCTATCGCCCCCGCCTCTCGCCCCCGCTTCGTTTTATTATTTTATTATATACAACTAAACTTTTGTGCTTTTCAAATGTAAAATAGTTATAGTTATGAACCAAGGGGGTTATAATGATCGAGCGGCGTCAAAATGCCCAAGACCGTTTGGCTCGAGGGCTTTTGTCGCCCGATGTAGCTTTTTGTCCTGTGATGATTTTTTAAAAAAGGTTGTTGCCTTATCTTTAAGCTGTCAAACCCTCTTCGGCTTGTATTTATAGCCAGAACTTTGATCAATTTTTGTGCTTTTCAAATACACAATAATTGTGCTCTTACCGCTTTTTTGGAGAAAAACACGTTTTCTTCTAGTGGCTTGCATAGTGCAGTATCTAACAATATGCAGTGTAGAAGCAAAACTATCGAGATTTTTTTTCTCTTTACGCAATGATTATCACAATTACCCACTCTAAAGAATTAGTTTGTTTTTTAAATTTCTAGCATACTCCCTAAAAATGTTAAAATCCTTATGCTATTGTCAAAACTTCACATTTACTGTTTACAAAATTACGTAAAACAATAGACATTTTCCCACACATGTAATTATAATAAAAATCAGTTTAATGAACGCTGATATCGAATTTTTGTGATCGATCTGTTTCTTGAAATGTATCTAGTGGTGTTACAGAATGGCGCAGACTTCCCAGAATTAGTTTTATTTCTTTTAGTCTCGCCTAGCTGTACGGACTTGCCACATACTCTTGCCAGCTGACATCTATCCCTGTAATTTTGTCATCTATCAATGTAATTTTCTTTCTGTTTTGGTTTCTTAATAAGAGAGCGGAACTATAATTTTATGGATATTAAAAAACAGTAAAACCTCGTCCTAATTAGGCTAAATTTGAAGCTCTTTTTCACAAAACATTTTTGAGTTTTCGAAAAACTTCATTAAAAGTTATTTGAAGTACATTCACTGTCAAATACAATAGTGTTTACAAATTTCTGTAAATGTGCTTACTAACGGCGTGAAAGATCTTTCAAATCTTGTAAATACAAAAGATGCACCGGAAAGAACTTTACTTCATATTAAGAAGTGCAATTAGCACTATCCGTACGAAATGTTTCAAGAAAAAATTTGGGCAGTTTTTTAGAAAATTGCGTTTGAGCGTTTCTGAAAATTTGAGCGTTCTGAAACGTTGAGCTAGTTTTCATCGGAAAACAGTTGAATTTTCGAGAAACTTTGTTTGACAGTATTGAAAGCACATGTACTCATAAATTAATGTTAACAAAATTGCAAAATAATTATAACAAAATAGTATAAATATTATCAACGCGAGGTACAAGTAAAAAAAAATACATTTTTGTAATTTTTGAAAAAACGAAAAGATCAATATGACGTTTATGCCATCTCAAAGCGTACGTTAATCACTATCCTTACACTACATCTTACTCTACATCAGCGAGAGCGATTGGGCAATATCAGTTTTGGAGGAAATCGGCTGAAAGGTTTAGCCGCTCTCGTGCACAGACGGACCGACTGGACCGATGTTTTGCCATCAATCGAGTTTTCGGTATCAAGGATCCACAGAACGGAGATTCGGATTACTCTACTTCACGGACTTAGAGGATTTTCTGCCCTAAATTTAGCAACTAATTATGCACTTCTTCGTTGCCAGTGCCATGTAAGAAGATATTTTCTGCCGAAAATTCGCTGTTTTATTCGTGCAGCATTACAAATCTTAATCTATACCGATGTAAGTAAGGTAGTGAGAAAGTAAACGTTTTTTATCGTGGCAAACGATTGAGGTTTATTATTCGATAGAACTTCCGGTAATTAAAAAAAATAGTTTTTCTGGAGGTGACTTCCCACCAAACGGACGTCCTACTTTGCCATCTACTATCCTTGTTCTGCAAGTCCCTTACCACCGTGACCCTCTCTAATAAGAGGCTTCTTGTCACGATCCTCTGCGTCTCTCTGCAGCTCTGGGGCTATTATTTACGTATTCGTATTGCTCCTTACTTTTGATTCTTCCACGTCTCTCCGGCCTGCCCGTCTCTGCCCGTCTTCTTTCTACAGCACCCCACTCTTGGCCCGCTTCTCTTCACTCACCCTCACCACCTCGCATCTCACCATATCCCCCTCATCATCTCGGCTCTCACCATTTCACCCCTCACCGCTTCCTTGTCGTCCTTTTCGTCGCGCCCTTCTCCCATCCGCCCCGCACCATCTCTGCAATCTCTACCTCACCTCTCACCGCCCCGCGCCTTTCCATGTCGCCCGTCTTTGTCCCGTCTTCCTCACCCATCGATCTGTGCACGTCTATTTTCTTTGCTCTGCCTTTACTTGCTCACCTCTCATTTCACATTCTCATAAATATACTATTCAGTCGCACCCATTCCCCGTTCCTCCCGCCATTTACCGTCAAGCCCTATTTTTACCTGTTGCGTAACGATTAACCGGCAGTAAAAATTACTATTAATATACTGATAGTTTGGTGTCTGATTTTGATTTTACATTTTATAACAATCGTTTCTTTCTTGTTACAGGTAAGTGATCATTCTGGAGACATGGAGCATGCGTTTACAACTTTAGAGACGGGTGAGATATCTTCACACATTTTAGCGAAATATTTGTAGTTTCTGTGTTATTTGTCTTAGTCAATATTAATGACAATAATACACACGTAAATGTGCTGTAATATTTTTAATGTTATATGTGTTGAAATGTCATATTGTTTCTTTCCCTTTTCAATGACGTTTGAATAATTTATTTTGTTTCATCTGCTATGAATGTTTCAACTCAACTTCGCGTTTAAAAATGTAACCAGACAATTTCTGCTGTGTTACTCTAGCAAATTGTAGAATCATCGATATTTCTTTGATAAAAAAATGTGCAAATAATTCGTTGTTCATTTATTTAGAACTAGCTTCTATTTATTTGCAATAAAACATGTAACTCTGCTAAAGTTTTGTGGCAGTGGGCTAAATATCGCATGGAAAATAATGACAGCGATTGAAGAATGGTTCCGCGTTAATGAAAAAAGGTTAATGAACGTGGTTTTTGCAATTCAGGAATCAAAGACACAGAGATATAAAAAGTAGTATCATCTCGAGTGCAATTACTGTTATAACGATGAACTCTTGAAATAGCTCATTGACGTGTAATGAAAACAGACTGTTCGTACATTGTATTCCATGAAACCAAACGAGGGTATTTCAGGAACATATTGAAATGTTTTTCATGCTTGACAAAAGCATTGCAGTCTTCAAAGAACAGATTGGAGCGGTTGTTAAAAAAATGCTGTGTATTGCGAAATTTTGTTTGAATTCAAGAAGCAGCCAAAATAAGTTCGTTACTGTTTTGTAAACAGGATACACAATGATACAATATTTTTGAAATTAGCAATTCCAACAGTAACTTTTAGTATGTGTCGTATTTAGTCTGTGACGTATCAAGCCACCTTTAGATTATAATGTGCGGTTACAAGTAAACTCCAATAAAATGTGCTTTATAAGTGTATTTAAAAATAAAATATAATTAAAAACTGGTTTTAAAATATGTATGAATTATATTATTAGTTCATTTTCCCTTGTGTAACTTATATAAAGCCAAGCACTGTAGAAGCAATTAAATGTATCAATGACAAAAATATGTATTTCAAAGTAGTAAAACATATTTTTTATACAAAAATATGATATAATGTATAAAATAAAACCCTTGAACGGCACATTATTGCAAATGATGGGATATTTAACTCGCATAATATTGAATAAAAAACCTGCAATTTTCGTTACTCGATTACTCGGGCGTTAGCCTAAAACCGTTAATATTGCATATAATATGATTGATTGATTGATTCAAATCCATGAATTAGGATTCCAACAGAACTGCGGAAAAGGTTCTATAGTGTAAACATATGCAACATTGCATAAAGCTGACTTGTCAATTGAACATTTTTATTGATAATAGCACAGGAAGTGTCAAGAATTAAAATCTAAAATCAAACATAATTTTAAGAAAATATTATATTTAAAATATAATTAAAAACGAAAGGAACAAAACTGAATACCTGGAAAAGTATTCTAAAGAGACGCTACGGTAACCGTGAGCAGTTGGCTGCATGTGAGAAAATGTCTTCATCAGACAGACAGACATCAGACAGACAGACACTATCAGTGCCCTATCAGATTGTTTCCTTTCGCAGCAACGATAAGGAACACAAAAGGATGCTGAGGTGGACCAAGCAAGAAAGCAGTGCCAAGGAGTTAATTCTGTGTCTTGAATAAGAATTATTAGATTTTCCTAACGGTGCAAGAAACTTGGGATAAGAAACCTAAATTTTACAAATTATTTTTTTAAATGAAAAAAACTGGGTTTTCTGATACTATTGAAGGAATTAAGGAAGAAAACACATAGAAAAACGTATTCTACTGTGTCTAAGTAAATAAATAACTTATTACAAATGAACATCAAAACGAGGTCTTATTTTTGCAACCTTTCGTTCCACGTTGACCCTCAAAATCATGATAGCCAGAAACCGAAATCGATTTAGAAATCCGTTTTTTTTATATTTTCAAACCCCAACTTCAACTACTCGTCACCTAACCGCACACCAACTTCAACTACGAGCTGCGAAAACTACAGATGTGTATAGCCAGGTGTTTGAATACCACCACATTTCTTAACGACCCAGCCCGCTTTTAATTTTTTATTGCTCATGGAGACGTTATATCTGAAAAATATTCTTAAACCATCAACAAAAATATGCTAAAAACCCCAGCTTCTACGTTGCTCCAGATACTCAAACATTACAATATAATCGCAGGGATGTAAGTGATTATATTATAAATTAAAATGAAAATCCATCCAATTAGTTTCAAGGATTAAAAATGATTGATGGCAAAGAAAGTATGTATTATTGTTTACTTTGCACGCCAAATGAACAATTTTGATTGTGATTGGTCGTACTTTGTGGTATGGAAAGTCCGATTATTTAACTCTGCACGTGAGTAACAAAAATTATTCACTTCCCGTCGCCGATTAATCAATTTGGCCATTAGCTCGTGGCAGGGGACCGCCCAATCGGAATTGGCAACATGGAAGACCGACCATGATTTATTTACTGTTAATCTGTCGCACCACCCGTTTCGTTTTTCAACTTTTAAATTCAATAGGTTAGTGCAGTGTTTGTGTTCGAACTTTTTCTTTGCCTTTTCGGTTTATTTAAACCCCGAGGCTAGCACCCGTTCACAGCTTCGTAATCAGGTTACATATTTAATTCATATTAATGACTCTCTAATTATTGATCTGATGATTAAATTGTGCTTAATGTGCGCAAACTCAAACACAGGGGAAGCGGTAAAGCTTCTGTATGCTGCGGCGGAAATATCAGTCTGGGTGTCTGCCAACATGGTCCCCAAATACCGTGATTGAGTGAGTGGAAGGGAAGAGGGAGATAGAGAAAGAAAGAGAGAACATGTAGAGAGAGAGGCGAGAGAGAGAGAGAGAGAGAGAGAGAGAGAGAGAGAGAGAGAGAGAGAGAGAGAGAGAGGAGAAAGAAAAATGAGTCACTAAGAGAGGGAGATGGAAAGAGAGGTGTGGGCAGTTTGTAATTGGTAAACGATAACACAACGGTATTCCCAGGGGCCCTGGGAGGACAATATTTACTTTAATTAGTATATGGGTTTGCAGTAATGAAGAGGAGATAAATAGAGACCGTGATTCATAACTTGATTTGTTGCTCAGAGCCGGTCGGTTTTAATTGAGAAAATTAGTGGCCTTCTTTTATTGACGGTCAATGTTTGTTTGCGCAGGAACGGCTGATTTGGTTTGAAAGTGTTATCTCCGAAATTCGTGTCCGCGCA
This sequence comes from Gryllus bimaculatus, assembly GCA_017312745.1. Taxonomy (NCBI): domain Eukaryota; kingdom Metazoa; phylum Arthropoda; class Insecta; order Orthoptera; family Gryllidae; genus Gryllus; species Gryllus bimaculatus. The sequence goes on from BOPP01000021.1 coordinate 4,331,791, forward strand.
GCGCTGTTTCGATTTTGAATGCAGGGAGTACGTGAAAGGCTGGGATTTACGTACGAAAACGCGGTTACCTCCATGTCCAATGACAACGATGTTGTCACTATCTGAGACGTAGTAGAAAAATGTGCTCTAGAGGAAAATGATGTGAAACAACTACATATTTGCGTTTATGTTTATGTTTATATGGTTCTCTTTTAAACTTAATATCCGATGTACGTTTGCTACTCAATCAGTCAAGTCTTCGGTTATTTTGTGTAATTAATGCTAATTGCAAAACTTACCGAAGTGCTGTAATTATTGTTACCGCAAAATTTGAGGAACACTACAAAATTGGAATTTATGTAAAACATGACTCCTTTTTGAGGCTTTTTGATATCATTAAATAAAGATAAATTAATAGAAAAGTATATTTTTTACATTATTCAATACTTGTTGGTATGAAGCACAAATTAGAACTTTGTGTCATTATTTCGTACAGCAAGTTCGGTAAACCAACTGAAGTAGTTAAGTTTCTTGCGTGGCGTTCGACAACCCGGAAGTCAGGAAATGGCAGGGGCTTTGATCGCAAGAGGGGTGTGACGAAGTTCAACATAATAGATTAAACATCAATTTGTTCCGCTGGTGTAACCGTGTTAGTACGTCCATTTTTCTATGACCAACGTTTTCCGTGTTTTCCTTCCAGACAAATGACGAAGCAACACTCTATTCAATATGCTTCGGATCTTAGACCCTTGCTCGTGGCCCAGCGATCATTGACCAAAGAAAGTCTTCGAAAAATATTTGGAGACATAGTGAGGGAATATTGATTCCAGGAGCGCCAATTTCTTAAATAGTTCAGTTAGTACCTACAGTGAATGTTTTATACCGGGGAGGGGCAGTGCTCCTCTCCCGGTAGTGCGTGAGATCCGCCGCCAACTTAGACGTCGGCTTGCAGGATTTCTCCCCTCCGCTACCTCCATCCAACGGGGCATCAAACCAGCCGCGATCAGCTTTAATATCTCAAGTGGTCTCCAGATGTTTGGTAGTTTTTTGTATATCAGTGTGGGAGAAAAGAAAGAAGAGACCATCGCCTGCCTGTTAAGATAGATCGGAGAAACCACGTAAAATAACCGACTGAAACAAACCAGCCGATAGAAATCTTTTCCAAGCAATGAATGAATTCGACAATGAAGGTAATGAATGAAGCCCACACCGTCGAGACTAAAACTCCCGACCTTCGAAGATCAGGAAAGCAGTTACAAGGAAAATAAATGAAATTCTTGTAAAGTATGGTAAAAAATTTTACCTCATATTATTTTATTTTAATAAACGTAAGTGTTCTACATTAACTGAGTTTTCAAACCAAAGAATAAACAGCTGTTAGAGATGGTTACCAGTCAATTCATAATTTTCTTACACTTGTAGCTCAAGAAAGTAAACCGGAAAGTGTTTTGTACCGAAAACATCTGTCGACTATTTTATCTTATCGTAGTGCATTGTAATTATTTCACTAAAGTGCTGTTATAATACTATTATATTAAAATACTGTTAAAATTATAATTAGGATATCTCTATAAATGATTACCAATTAAGCATAAGTTTTCAGGCACGGAGACTCCCCGTCAGTTTTAGTCACTTAATTACATACAACAATGCATGATCATACTGTTTTGCGGCAATATCATCTTGGTCACCCAGAGATTGGCCACCTGCGACCGCATTGAGGCTTAATGTAGCCTCCGACAGAGCACCGGAACTCGCTTAACACGCCTCGTCCCTCCTGCAAAGCCTCCCATGCGGCTAACAACGCCTTGGAACCTCGTTGCCGCCACGACACCACCGTGGAGAGCTCCTAATTAATTCTGTGCCGATAGGATTGTTGCGTCTCCATTAACGCGCGCGCGCCGCCGCCCGCCCGCCCGCCGCGTTCGGGGACGATACGCCGAATAACGCAATGAAGATAGCCAATCGCGGCGCTCGGCGCGCGTAGCGTTGCCCCCGTGCGCCGTGCTCACGACACGGAAGGGGGCGGCGGGGCGGTGAAGGCATTGGGAGAGGTGAGGGCGGAGCAAAGGCTGATGGAAAGCGGGGTTGGGGACGGCGGTGAGAGCAGTGAGTGTAGCGGAGGAGACAGTAGGGGCGGCGAGAAAGGTGATGGGATTGGCGAGGGCGGGGCGAAGGCGGGGTGCGGTGGGGAATAGCGGGGGAGGCAGGAATTATGGGGCGGCGAGAGTGGTAGGAGGCAGGAAATTGTGCTGGGCGGAGAGCGGGGGGAAGGCAGGAATTGCTTGAGGGTGCGAGGTGCGGGAGAGAAATTGTCGGGCGGAAGCTGTGGAGGCAGGAATTGTGGGGGCGGCGACGTTGGGGAGGGCAGCGAATTTTGGGGCGCGGAAAGTGGTGAGAGCAGCAGGGGGAACGTGTTGCCTGTGACAGCTACACCAGGGCGGTTGAGCGACGAGCCAGAAGGGATTTGGAGAAGGGCGGGGGGGGGCTAGAGTGGACGAAAGCCCCGGCGGGGGCGTGGTGTAGGCGGAGTCGGTGACGTCGGGGGGCTGCGAAGACTGCTTGGATGGCGAGGGCTGCTGAGGCGACGGGAGCGGCTACGGGTGATTGTGGGGGCGGCGTCGGCGGGGGCGTCAACGAGCCTCACCTCTGACCCGGCATTCGCCGCCGAAGCCTGGGGGCCCAATTTGCGTGACTTAGCGTGGATCGCGATTGCGTTCGCAATTAGTCGATAAGCGAGACGGATAATGGGCGGCGGAGTGGCGACGGTAGGCCCTTAATGGTCGCACGGCGGAAGGCACTCCCGCCGGGCACCTGCCACCGGAAGACAGGAGGCGACGGGAGGGGGCGGCCCTGCAAATCATACGCGAGGCGTCGCGATCCACTGGTCGTCTGCTGAGTCCAATTAACTGACGATGTTTCGTCCGTAGCTGGGCGTGGGGTGACTCGTGGTGGAGATGTCAAGATACTCACCTTTCAGTTTGCGACATCGCTGGTTCAAATCACGGTCGAATCTGCGGGTTCAAATGGCGATCGAATCTATATAGGTGTTTTGACTAATTCGATTTGCACCAAGTGTTTTTCCTTGCTAATATTTCCGTGTTAATAATACATGAAACAAATCTAATTAATTGATCACTACATAATTATTCACTACATACAACGAATGAATGAGGTATTCACTATCGCTCATAAAGTAGAGAATTTTGCTTTTTAGTTGACCAAAGTGTGGAAGAGTTTCCAAGTCACCTAATGCAACTGGGAAATGTGAAGACGGCAATAACTTCATTGCGGTATTTAAACTTTCATTTGTGAAGTGAGCGAGTGACCACTCCACTCGCAATATTATTTTCGTTACGCGTTTTTATAACAGATTTATTTTACATAGATTATTTGATTTATAGCTAACGAATGATCTGTTAAAATTCTTAGTTGCTATTGAAATAATTTTTTCATGAAAAGAAGATTACTTTCACATTGAATTGAACGCACAATTTCTTGCTGAGAATATATAATAAATATTAGATTTGCAAATAATATTAAAATAATATTAAATTTGCAAATGCTCCTCATATATGTAATGCATGGTAAATAATATATCCCGTGTTAAACAAATTCGTACACAATTTACTATGATGACAATCTTCATCCATTGGTTTGAGTCTAGTCGGTCTGTGGTAGCAACATTGCCTCTGTAGCGTTGACTAGAAGTCCCTGGATTGTCGACTATAGCTGCATAGCTAGGTCGAATTCGGCCATTATATGGAGCAAAATTCCAGGGACCAGTTACTGTGATCGGTTGATTTCTGTAGCTTCTCTGTTGAGGCGTGGTCTCTCACCAGGCGAATGCCACAATACTACCCTACTAACGGGCCTGAACCACGCGCTGTCTTCCCTTCCCCATTCTTGTTCTTTCGTCTCCCCTTACATGCACACACTTACACAATGCGAAAATTGTCTGGAGACCAGTAGGGAACTTAGAGTTTCTCTTTAGCGGTCATAAAAATGCGAAAAAGGTGACATGTAGCTTAGCGTCGGTTCTCGCATTTGCTATTCATTCCCAACGTTTGTCGGAGCAGAACCTAGAACAAGCATTCACACGCACATGACGCACCATGATCGTACCTTTCCTGACACTTTTCCCCTTCGGAACAAGTAATGGGTTGCTCTAATTATCAAACTTTCTTTCGACTTTGAGCTTTAAAAAGGCCTACAGTTTTGCAAACCAGTTTATGCTAATCCTTAACCGATGAGGCAATTGCTCTAAAGAAAAAAAACAAGACGATTGGTCATTTAAGAAAGTTGTGGTTTTAGGTTGGTGACCATGAGTGTCTCTTCAGCGCTACTCAGAGCCTATCGAGGCTCAACGTCCTCTTCATATATTATTACTCACCTCAAATAGACGAGAAAATGTTACTAAACAATACATTAATACCTATTATTTACAATATTAATTAATTTATAAAAGTAAGAGTTTAAGATGTGTTTTGTGAATAGAACTCCCTTCATTAACGACCATGGTTTTTAGGCTGAGAACATATGCGGTTATTGTTTTCAGGATATTCCATTTATACCCGAATGCATAGAATGAAATGTATTGAGTCCATTAAAATCGTCTTATTTGATTTACAATCAACAAAGAAGCTTGGATCAAGAGCTTCTTTGTATCGCTCGTTGTACATGAAACACATGCTTTTATATGCACATCTATTGGTAACCTCAGCAACGAGCTACTCTGAAAATTGTAGTTTCGTGTTTTCCAGAATTTTGCACGTTTAATTTCATCTTATAATAATTAAAATATTCCATTAATACAAATGTTGTTAGTAGTAGTTTATTACTCTATTTTCAGTTTTGGTTGTATTTCAAATAAGGTCAATTTTCCACATTGTTTTAATTAGTTCAATTCCCATTTGTATTGGCCTTTTACGTGAGGTAATTGTAAAATCAGCAGATGAATTACATTGATGGACAGCAAAAATATGTATATAACTGTAAATTTGAAACAAGTTAGAAGCAAATAACATAATTAATAAACATCACACACTTAAACGAATTAATACAACTTGCTTCTGAAAGAATGCTGTGTTTTTTGGAAAAATATATTGAAGTTCGTGTCAAAAGTATCTCCCTAAGTATTGTACAATCATGACTAAGTATTGTCTTCCTTTCTTTTTTCTCTGGATTTCTATGGATTTTATTAATTTGGTCCTATAGGCTGGCTGATTTCTCACAGATTATCTCCTTAATTCCGTATCGCCGTTGGTATAAATCAGGTGATGACTTGCATGGACACAGTTACCTTAGCACATTAAATTAAAATGAAAATAACGTTAAAACTTGCAAGCAATCCATCTTGTGCATTACAAAACATTTTGAAATAACTCTAGTTTCGTAAATACAGATATACCGATAGACTATCCGAGGAATTTTGGAGGATAGTTATAGTGTTTACGAGCTCATTAAGTCTTTTCCGTTTTTACGTAACGCAGGTGCGGGTCCAAGGGAGAGGGGGGATGAGGGATATTCCCTCCCCCCCCCCAAAAAAATGTTTTCAGCAACTATAAATTTTAACTGGTCATGAAGCTTTCAAGCAAAAATATTTTCGGATTATCATTAAAATGAATTAAATTGTATCGCAGAATGTGCCGAGTGTAACCTGCGACGTTTTACTAAATCTGTAATTTACATATTTGAAGAAAACACTTAGAATTTCCCCTCCCAAAATTCGTCTCTGTATCGGCCCCTGCGTAACGGCAGGTTTGCAAGTCAAGGTCTCAACTGGGGACCTTGAAGTTCATATACTTTTAGCTGTTAATCAATTCGTTGAAGTTGAGGTGAAGTCCAAGGAGACAGACTTCTGTCTCTGTGATTACTATCATTTAAAATGTAAGGGATTAGTTATTTTTCCCTCTTTGGATGCATCACTTTGCAAAATCTCTCAGATATATGTTCTCTTTCAGAAGTTATGTCGCCTTATTTTTTTCTGTATACGCATATTTACTTGCAAACGCAGTGAAGATAATATCAAAGAGTATGGCGTTTATAAGTAATTGTCACGAATCATTAATGATGCAAATTAGGGGAGTGGTACATTAACTGAACCTGAAAAGTGACTCTATTGCTTTCAAGAGCAGTAAGTACGAGTAATTGTGCTAAAGCTTTCCTTACCCTACTGCCACAAGATAAATAGATATTTCCCGGAACTACGTAAAATCGTCAATATTGCTATTTCCTTATGAACCTGTGGTTTCCTTTCCTTGCAGTACTATTCCGTCTGATTAATCAACACCAACTACTGAATTTACTGAAAATTGTAAGTCTGATGATCAAAGTGTGATAACACACTGTGTATAGAATTAATACACGACATACTTTACGACCATTGTAAAAAGATTTTAGTCATTATTTTAATTTTAAAGAGAATATGTTACCGAACTAAACTGAACGTGGAAAATGAACAATACTCCTCTTTACAACATTTTGACCCAGTCTTGGTGGCTCCTCCAATTGTTGATATATTTGTAAGAATAAATATCTTACAGTTACACAGAAATAAAATCTAAAATAACAATATAAAAGAGAACGTTGTAATGAAATACTTAGCTATCACTTCGGTTTATAACGAATCATGTCTCTTATTTGTATATTCAGCGAGTGACGTCGAAAACTTTCCGTAATGTTGTTCTGTTAATATATCTGTTTTATACAACTCAACAGATGAATGAAAAGGTAATCAAATGGCCATCAAGGATTAAGAGTCGCCGGCCGTTAAGGAAACACGTGTTCTCTAAACTATAACTTCTTAAACAAATGACGAATATAAGTTACACACACAAACAAAAGATAAAGAAAACACGTACAACAGTAATAATTAACCGTTCATTTAAATAATTCTTATTTTTAAGTTATAATTTCTTATTGTAGTAAATGTGATTAGAGAATGAGCAATAATAATAATAATAATATTAATAATATTATTATTATTTTATTATTATTATTTTATTATTATTATTTTATTAGTATTATTTTATTATTATTATTTTATTATTATTTTGTTATGATTATTTTATTACCGACGCCGACATACTTGAATATCTTGATATTGGTGAAACCTTGTCGGTGCTGACTGCTGAAGAACTGTTCAGAAATTGTAATTCCATTAGATAGCGAAGGTTCAGTATATGTGTATGTCTCTGCTACAGATGAGGACTCCCAACCTCCAAGTTCTTCCAATGAGAGCAGATGTCCACCGTTTTCGCCTAGCATTTGTTTTCCGAATCTGTGAAATGAGTACAAATGTCACTTAATAACTTCCTGTAACTGAGATAAAAAAATGAAAAATGTCGAATGCTAACTTTGATCTGTCAACATTTTCTTTGACTAGTAATCATATTTTCAACACTGATAATTTCCTCCACAACAATGGGGAAGATTATACCTTGAATCTCTCTTTGGCAAACTCCAGAATGACTGTCATTTAGTTTGTTAATATTTTTAAATTGACGTCTAAGTTGAAAATTTTCATATTCTTTCTCATATTCTATTTTGGTTTTGACATGTATATTGAATATTGCACCACTTACAATTCCTAAAACCGTTTGGAATAACCCTTACCTTAAAATGTGGAACTTACGTGCGTTTAAATGTGAGAAGAAACAAAACTACCACGTCTCGACTAAGAATAGGATCTGATGCATCGAAGAGCCGCATGGAATATAAATGGAGGATCGCTTTGTACTCCTACGCATTAAAATCAAATATATTTTTTATTAATGTTATTTTTCTTATACGAATGTGGGCGACATTACGAAAAAAATTGAACAACACACGGCCAACAACACACATAACAAATTTGGTCGGATATTTTATGTCTGATGATAATAACTACGACAGACGCCGACCGTTCGGAGTGGCTTTTCCTCCCTGTGTTTGGTAGCGTTCAGTTTATAACAACAGAAGAGTATTAGGAAGAGGAGTTTCCGGATGGCGAGACGAGGGCTAGTCGGCGAAGCGAGAAGGGCCGAGGCGAAGGGCGGCAGCAACTAGCTCCGCGGCACCGGAGGGTCGATGGACGGGTCCACGTGAGACGCAGGAGGGGGAGGAGGAGGGGGAGAGGGAAGGAAGGGGGAAGAGGCGTGGGGACGCCGGACACCTGCGGCGGCCGAGGGGACGTCGCGGCTGCTGGGACGCGCGTTGACAGCGCGTTCGCCGCTGGCTTAGGCCCGTCACTCCCAGGCATCGATCCTCCGCGGCCCCGGGAGCAGTGGGCCCGCGCAGGGGCGCTCACGCGGCCGACGACACGGCCGCCCACGTGGAGCAAGACTCTAAGCAAGTACTTCGTAGTAATTGTTAGAATAGGGACCGGTGGAAAGGTTTGGTTCGCTTCAAGACTGCTGATCGGGTGTCGGATTCTGAACTTTAGTACAGCGAGGGGAGTCAAAAGAAACCATAATATTTGTTTACCTTTTTATCTGTATTGGACTTATACTGCAATCTCTCCCTCTTCTCTATTCCTCACTTTCTCCCTAACCCCCACTTTGTTGCTCCTTGCTCTCACTCTCTCTCCCTCGCTCTCTATCTCCCTCCATCTCCTTCGCTCTCTCCCTCCATCTCCCTCGCTCTCTCTCTTTCTCTTCCTGGATCTCTTCCTTGCTCTAATTCCCCCTTATAGCTCTATCATGGTTGGCCGACAGCATTTTTTATTCTCAACGCTAGAGGATCTACCATTGCCGAAATAAACGAATAGTTAATTCTGTGTTACTCAGCGAAATGTCTCGAAATACTTGTACATTAATGCTACTCAGTATACTACAATATTCCTACCGTGATATATTCCTGCGGTTTCACCCCTTAACTTCTCTTAGTAAGAGGTAAAAAAATCATTAAAATATAAAACAAAGGTTCTATTGTTAATGTGTGTGTTTCTTCATCTTATCTATAAACTGCCCTCTGCCGCCATTATTTCATTTCGGCTTCACAGTGAATATCAGGTGAAGTTTGAATTTTATAATACTTTTCAAAAAAGAAATCGTTTTTTTTTCGTAGATGTTTGCGAAACTAAACAGGGCATTTGTAAATCGTATAAATCAATATTTACATATTATTTACGAAATAATTTAATAAATTAGAAATTAGGTAAATTAAATCATTTGCCATAATCCATCATAATATTCTTTGCTCATAGTCTTAAAAAGACTATGAGCAAAGGATATAGATTAGTTTTCATGAGGAATGCATTCACTTTTTAGAAATGGGCAATGTTCTCTCCATTTTTCATTATCGTTGGTCAAATGTCACGTCTCGTGGCAACGGTGGAAATTCATTCCCAAAATAGAAACGTTCTCACGTAACTGTATTGTTATCAACTATTTCACCTTGAATTATCATTTAAAAACTATTAATCAAATATTCACGTACAAAAGAATGATTTAAAAATTGTATCAAAGTTGTTTCATTATGTAGGAACTTTCGCGTTTATCTTAAGTTCATCAGTAGTGACGTGTGCATCATTAAGTGCCTACGTCTTGATTGAATGAAGGTAATTTTAATTTTAATTTTAATTTTAGAAGAAGCTATCGTATCATTCATCTCTTAATTCTTGTTACAGTAGCCGAGACGCGGTAGGTTGGGTTGGTCTGATTTGATAATAACTGTTCATAATCTCATAGGATTAACATGATAGAAAAAAATTAAATTGTTTTTACGTTTTTTGGTGAATTCAACTTTATTTCGTAATTGGTTTAGATTTAAATAACAATCTTGAATAACAAATAATATTATTATAGATTTTATACAAATATATAGTACTTAAAAATAGATTATACACAATCTTGAATCTATATCTTAAACTACTGGCTTCCTTGAAACAAGAAGTGCTAGATGAGCTCATTCTTTCTCGCGTTATTTTAAATTTTGCAATTTTTGAAAATAAAGTTTGTCGATATTGGGGCCTCCACCATGTTTAAAGCGTGCTTTGGTCTATTAGAGAAAAAAATTAACGAAAAAACAAGCATCAGTTTGTCAGTAAATTATTGTGTGAAAATTTTCCATATTTCATCCAAAATTATGCGAAATCTTTCTTATATTTTCGAAACATTGTATAAGAGCGTATTTAAATAATTTGCTTTGAAGAACATATTTCTGTACTTTTGAATGTTATTCTACATTAAGTTTGCTTTAGTTCAAGAAAAATTAGATTTATTAATAATTCTGCAATTATGTTTGAGGCAGCATTAGTGTTAGTGGAAGAATGCACTAAATTAACAATAGAGAACTTAACCATTTATTCTGAAGAGATCAAGTATACACCATTGTTGGGAGTTCAAACACACACGCCGCTCCTCGTAATTCGCAACCCACGATCGCCACTGCTGTACTCCGCTGCAGAGACCGGGTCTCGTACACGTAAGATTCCGCTAGCTCGAGTTCTTGTTCAAGCTTCCGTAAGCTCGAGTTCTTGACTTCTTGGCTGTCCGGGTATTTATTCCTGTCTACGTTGGAGAGCGCCTCCCTCTCGCACCGTGTCCCTTCCATCCAGCGTAGTTTTATTTCAATTTCGGCGCGCATTGCAGGTTAGTATTGTTCACGCAACGTTTCTTGAACGATGACCTTGCTCTCTGACACAATAAACAGTTGAAGGCAAAAGCTCGCAGCGAGCACTGATGACAACATTCCAAACACACATTCATTAGAAATAGTAATAGAAACTATTTACTGTGGAAGACGAAAACTTCTATCCGTGATTTTCTCCAAAAAAATCTAAAGAAATGCCCGAAACTGTTGGAGACCCATCACAGGAGATACCTCAAACTACTGAGAAAGTTAGTGCATTTTTTTGAGATAGTTGTGAACGCATGACTGATTCTCCAGAGATTGGCTTTGCTTCCTAAAAACTAGTGGCGGATTACGTAACTAATACCACCATTCTACCCGCATTTCTTCAATCTATCTTTCAAGAAACGTTGCGCGAGTAATAACAGAGATAATTGGTTTGTTGATACAATGCTTATTGCTCATTTCCCTCCATTGCAAATCCAACCTGCCTCGCCTTTTCTTCCGCAAATTCCCCCTTTGTGCCCCGGGTTCATTGATCGCCCTCCCACCTCCGCCAACACCGGATCTCGGCGACGGCGCGCGCCCGCGTTCCGCGCCCTCACGTTCCCTCGTGAGCCGCGCCGCCATGTGACGCGTCGTCCCGTCCCGCCCCTCCCCNNNNCCCTCCCCGACCCCTCCTCCCTGTCCCTCCCCGCCCCGGACCCGTCGGCGGCACCGCGCCGCGCCGCAAGACGCCACCGCCGCTGGCCTTTTCATGGTCGAGGGCCGCCTTGAACTATGGGGGCGTCGCCCGGGGCCGCCTGCCACGCTAAAACGGGTCCGCGCGACCCCAGGTGCCCTTTGGGCGCTGCGTTGCTGCTCCGTTTTTTTCTCCTCTGAAAGGCAGTGGGTTGTCGCGGCTGGGGAATATCACGTTCGTGCACTTGCTGTCGACGATTTCTTTCAGACGCACGGGCCGTGTCAACTGACCTTATCCGTAAAGAATTGTTTGTGTCAACAATCCTGAGGAGGAGATGGCTGTCATAATATTGACTACTAACATATTGACGATGTCACGTCACTGTTTTTAAATGAAATTTTCACTTCCAAAAAGGTATCTGCCTTCACTTAAACAAATGCAATGTAAGTAAGCAACCAATACAAGCGCAAATGCAAAGCAAGGAGTAGTAATAAAGTAATTGCTTCTTGAAATTATTTAAAATTCCTTCATTCTATTGCATTGATTTTATTTTTTTAATTCCAGGAAAAGAAACTAATATTAAAATTTTAAGTTAAAAAATTACCTTTTTTAAAATAATTAACTTCTTTTATAATATCCTACCGTAATGTACCTGATTCACCATTTTCTTTTACAGTACTGTCTGTGAAAGGTATTAGTAATAAAACTTCTTGGGTACTTCACTACTTTATTTCATCATAGTTGCATCAGTCCACTGCTCTGTTTAACTTAAATAATTGGCTCTCATTAATGAACAACAGAAGCTAAATTTCTTAAATACATTATTCTTAAATATTTCTGTATTTCATTTGCATTAAGATTCTTGTATCTAATATATTTCATTTATGCCCGATCAAAAAAGTAAAAAAAAAAAGTCAAAAAATGTCTTATTTTCTATATGATTCTATCAGAAACAAAACTCATTTCCCTGGTGTCAAAGATCTAGGACGCATGATTTCTGATTTATACCCTATGTCAAAGTGTATTGTAGCGCTTCCAATGTTTGGAGTTTCATGGGCGTCTGCTGTTTTATGTATAGTGGTCGGCAGCGTTTTATTCTTTTTTATCTTAAATATATTTTAAGCTCGGCTGAGGGGGAAAATTACTTGCTTAGCAAGTAATGAAAAATTACTTCCTTAGCAAGTAATTTGATATATTAAATTCATTACAACCCATATTTTGGATCAAATTTACGTATAAATCAAGTCCCTTGAGCTAAATGTGTAACTCATTATTTTTCAAGAAAGTAGTATGTAATTGCTGACTAATTAGTGCTAAACTATTGCAATGTTTGACTATTGAATATTTCATTAGAGCTAAAACAGCACATCACCTAAAGAAAAAAGACATTGTGAATTTTCGTAATCCAATCTGCTCTCAAAAATTTTAAACAAATATTAGCACAAATTGGTAATCTTTTTGTTTGCGGATTATACGGTGATTATATGATATTTTTGATTCAATTACCTTCATTCCTCGCTCAAACTTTGCAAATTAAGTGGTGTATTTTCAGGATTATATTGCAGATTACAATTGTAAGAAAAGTGATGCGATTTTGTCACACTACTGTGCTAGTGTATTGCATTCCAAGTGCAACGTACATGTATTGCATGCGAGTGTATTGAGTTCCAAGGATTCATTCAAGAAGGACGCAGAGATGTTCCATAATTTAGTCTGACACACTGCGTTAATTAACACTGGAATAAATTAGTACGAAGTAACTGTAGATCTACTGTTCGATCGACTGCATGTTGGCGTGAATGCGTTAACTCCGAGGGGAGTGGGCCTTTTTTAGGGCTAAATTGTATGCAGAGAGGACACGACACTTGCTTATTGAGACGGCGCCGCGCGGCTTTTGAAGCTCCGCCGCAATCACTCGAGCGTCGCCGCCGCTCCACATCCGCTTGACATCGATCGCCGGCGCGGCGCCTCCCTGCCCTCCTGCAGCCGCGCCCCCTGCCGCCCCGCCCCCGCCATGGCCTCC
>BOPP01000021.1:4352203-4369814 GCA_017312745.1 Gryllus bimaculatus
ACGAGAAGCTTGTTGGGGGCGGGCGGGAGGTATCGACCGTGGTCGAGTGGCCGGCGGTCGACTCGGCACGAAGTTGCTTGCTTGCTTGCTTGCTTGCTTGCCGGCCGGCTGATGGTAGTGGACCTATTGCCTCAGCCACAGCTGGGAATGGTGTGGTAAATCTGATACTAATAAAGTGTCGCAAAAATAACTTTGGAAGAAACATGAATACAAGCCGTGACCTAACCAATTCTCAGCTTATCTTAGCTTAATTGCTTAATTTTTTTGGCATATAATACTTATTACTTTGTCTTACTTGATAAGTATTATTGATAATACCGCACTTGAGGAAAATGAAATTCATGTTTTACCCATATGGTTGTTCACATTGTAGACAATAAGTGTAGTGTCTTTTTCATTTCTTATTAATGAAATTTTATTCTTCGAGCACTGGTTTCGTGATCAACTGGGATCATATCTTGAGGTACAAGTGTTTTGTATTGTACGTAAATAGCTTTATTAAAATAATACTTACAAGTATGTGCAAAGAAAATAATTTAATTTTGACAAAAGTATCAAATTTGTTAAAATTTTTCAATTAATTCTAGCGAATAAGTCATTTTTCGTTTAGCAAAATTTAAAAATATGGCCTTTAATGGAATAATTCCGAAAAGACTACACAAAAATGCATGCGACTTCTTTGCAGAAATGAAAATCCTAATTTGTTACTTTGTAATACACGTAAGCTTCATTCAGAACCCTATGAATCAACTAACTTGCGATGCGAACTTAATTTTATTGACATTTCTTGTAGCACGGTCTCTTTAAAACCGAGGCGCACATATGCTTATGAAGACACGAAGAAAAAATAAATATAATAAAACGGACGAGAAGATTTAAATAGTATTAAACAAAGAGATGTTTCTTGTTCTTATTTATATTTTACCGCTTTGCTTTTATTATTGTATTTATTATTATTATTATTATTATTATTATTATTATTATTATTATTATTATTATTATTATTATATATAAATAACTATTTTTGTATATACAGAATCAATGAAATAAAATATCGTACATTCTATGATTAAATATGGCAGCTGTCATATATAAAGTTTCCCTGAATGATACTATCGGGTAGTTATCTTACATCACACAAGATCATCTCCTAGCATTTAATGCATTTCCTAATTTGTAATATATTACACAACTTTTGATTCTCAAGATCATTCAAAATGATTTTTCCATGATATTTTTATCATTGACGTTAAAATATAAATTGTATTGCTAATACTATTCTTTTATGTCAAGACTTGGAATCCTGCGTATTTTCCACAAGAAAACACAGTTATATTGTCATCCATTTTCACATTGGAGAAACAATTAATTTAATGATGTAGTAAAAAATGCTATTCAAATACACACTGGAAACAAAATGTATGTTTTAATCGCCTAAATTATTATATATAATGTCTAATTTATTTACCTCTGTAATTTTGTGGAAACCTTTTATTACATATTTAGCTTATATTATTACCTTGTATTACCATTTGTTACAGTTTATATTTCATTGCAAATGGCAACAATGTGTAATAATATTAAGAAAATTTCGATACAAATATGTAGATTAATTATAACAACTGTGTCATTAAAAGAAACAGGCGTTAATATATTATGCCCATATTTTAAACTGCTCGTCCGAATGAATCCCGAGGCGTGTGGCAGTGTCTGCAGAGGCGACGAGTAGACAGGCGAGGAGGCGTCGTCCCAGCTGTCGCGTGGCGCGTGGGCGGGGCGACGACGCGCAACGAGGCGAGGCGACGGGGCGGAGCGTGGCGAGGAGGAGGAGGAGGAGGGGGAGGAGGAGAAGACGTGGTGTGGGAGGGGCCCGGGCTGACGCGCAGGCAGTGCCAAGCGCGGCACGCTAACGTTAAATTGTTTATACGCCAACTCGCGCGCCGGCAAACTCTATTAACGTGTTTACCGAACGCCCCGCGTTTATAAACACGCGTGAGAAGAGGTGAGGTGGGGGAGGGAGGGAGAAAACGCGCATGAAATGAGAAAATAGTGAAATCGCTTCCACTTCATGGAGTGCGTGCTGGCACGTTAAGTGGTGAGCGCGGTCGCGAAGCCGCACCGCGCAGGGGCTTCTGGGTGCGGGTGGGGGAGGACGCGCGGAAGCCAACCGCGGTGCGCCCTGAGTGCAGCCTGCTCCGACTGAGTCCCAGTGGCACGGGGATTTCGAAAAATAGTAAAACGCGCATACCGCTCAGGAACAAAAAAGTCTCTTGAAACAGTGTAAATAATTACATATTTTTTTTACGAACACAGTTAATGCAGTAAAATAGTATGGAATATATTCAGTACAACAGGGCATCATGTGCCTAATTGTAGAATATTGTAGAAAGAAGCATCTATCTGTCTATCTATCAATCTATCATATCCAACTGTTATTTATATACTAAGAATAATGCATTTTATGCAATATCTACAATAAATGCATTTTTCAGTCAGAATCGAAATCTTTTAATTGTTTTAGTATTTTCCCCGTGTTCCTGAGAATATAAATAAATCATAGACACCTCTCACATGCCTGGAGGTAACACAGTTTCCTTTCAATTTCTGTATGCTTTTCAAATTAGTTATTAGATCCGTACTTCTAGACAGATCGTTCAAAATATACTAATCTGTCTGTATCTAACCTGAACAAAGGTCGTTAAAAGGAAGTGCATTTAAAATTTTTGCTTCCATGTAAAAATTCAGAATTGGATAAAACATTGCATGTAAAGAAACAATACGTCAAATATGTTTTAGTTGTTATTGTTTACAATTAATGGTATGACGATATCGCTACCAATCTTCAACCTAACCAATCCCTGCTTCGACCATCGACGACTTCAGTAAGCTGACTAGCGATCCTTCCAGCAGGCGTCAAAAGCTTGCTACACGAACTTTGAAAAACTACTTGCTCGCTTGGGAAGCCCAGCTTTTCTTAGGGCACGAGTAACATCCCTTGATTCCACTGTCATTTTCCCTACAAATGAAGAAAGAGTGAAAGATGTGGTGGGGAAAGTAAGCACAAAGCCGCTTAAAATATCACGGAGAATAGTTGCTTCATACAAAAACAAGTTTGTCAACTGTTTTTTATAAATCAACGAACATTTTCTTTTTTATAATTTATTTTACTGTATTTTGTTATTTTTGTTATTTTTGTGTTTTTTGTTTTTGTTTCGCGAATCGGCCGTCATGGCGCCACGTGATACGTGCGTCCCACCGAGGCTCAGTCGGGCTCAATCGAACCCTTGGTTCGAGTCGATGCAATTTTAAAGGGAGTCAATGAGGGACAAGTGGTCGATTAGGGATCGATAGCCGAATATTCAGACCGGAAGAGGTGACTCAGAGTATCAACTGACGCCACTGCAGAGCCTCTGAGCTGGAGGAACTCTGAACTTGAATCCCGATGGTGGCAGGATTTTTCGACACTAGCCAGATATCTAGGTTCATTTCAGTCGCTCTCTGGAAGAGAATTCTAGGGCCAGCAGCTCTGGCCAGCTGATCTGATCGATAGTTTCTCGTGGTTTCTATGATCTATATCAGGTAAATGCAAGAGCAGTTCCCTTACAAAAAGGCCACGGACCACACGCGATCTTTCCTTCCCATTCCTTGTCCTATACTACCCTTTACTCGCTCACACTTACATTTACATGCACTACACTACTACACATGCCAGAAGACCGGTCGGGAGGTTAGAGCGTGTCCCGACTAGGGCGGTGCCCCACTGCTGGGAGAAACCTGAGTGGGGATAACCTCGCTAGCCAACGGCAGATCGGCGCCTGATCTCACTATCCAGCGAGGGAAGATCACCGCCACTTCCAAAAAAACGCATTTAATACACTTAGAGGACTAATCGCCTTAGCAGTTGACGCGCACGGAATCGCGAACAACAAAACAGGAGAAACGTGGTTGCCGTTGACGCGCCCAATATCACGAACAAGCAACTAAGCGAATGAATATTCACCGTTAAGGGCGACGCTCGTCAGACTAGGTCAGGAGGCAGCGATGGCTAGTGGCCCTCTTCCCTCTTCCAGGTTGCGTGGTTGGTTCATTCAGCCGACCCCTGTTCTAAAGGAAAGCTCGACATTCGTTGAAGTACTTTGTATGCACTGAACTTCTCAGAGGTCTGAAAAATGCAGTGCAATACGCCTTTAATAACCTCGACTGCGGCAGTTGCGTCTAGGTCGAGGTACAATTTTGAGCTTTTATTATATAATTTAATCAATGCCTCCAGTCGAGGGAGTGGATCGATGAGGCAAATATGGGGAATATTAAAACAGAGTTTCAGCTGGTTCGTCACACACTCTTCTCAAATTAAAATCGTGAGACGTTTGCACTTGCTCTAGGGTATATCCACTGTGGGCAAATTTTCTTTCTAAGAAAATTAGTTTGAAATACCTAATTAAAATGCGACTACTACACATTACAATTGTATTTACTTTTCTTTGAATTCCTTATTTAATAACATTTTGTTTTTATTTAGTTACATACATCAATAGAAGTAGCTCTTGTACAGAGAGAATAAGAATCAATAAGATAATTCGAAAAACATCAGTGCGCACCCTTATCAATCTTCTCGGTATTCAGAGACATAATTTAAGAGGAAATTCTAGGATTGCAACCCGAAAATGGTGGTTGTTGAACACTAGCAAGATAGCTAGGCGGAATTCAGTGGCTGTCTGGATAAAAAATCTAGTGGCTGTGCAAATGTAGTGCAAATACTTCTACAAAAATTTCAATACTTCTACAAAACCTCTACAAAAGTTTTTCCCATGACCTTTATTTTCCCAACCTTGCCAACATGTCACCTCCTACACACTCTTACCTACACGCTCCCTACTTTTTCAATCATGTCAGGAGTAGTCAGTCATATTGCCTAAGAATCCCGGTTGGAGTGATACCTGGTGCCACCCCACTGGCTAAGAAACATAGAAGGAAAATGCTAGAGAATGTGATGATAATAAAAGAAGTTGGACCGATAACGTATTGCGTCAGTGCAAAAGAAAAAGAAGGAAAAATCTTATCATCTTAGTAAGTATGTTGATACAGATATTGAGGGCTCAAACGGAGAGGGATAAAAATTGTTGTCGGTTTAATCAGAGAGATAGTGTGGGAGATGACGACGGGTGCTTGGGTGATGATATTGTCCACGAAGGCGGTGTTTGGTATACACCACAAAATGACCTCGAGTCTATTGTAACGAGTAGATTTCCGGATCTCACGACAGAAGTCTGTATGTATGAACAAGCTGCCATTTGATTGATTTTTTGCTAGCCGAATTACAAATGGCGAACTGTATGGACTCATATCTGTAACAATGACAAAGTAAGATGATGTATTAATGACTACTCACTGTAAGTATTTGTGACAGTGACAGATTAATTATTTCATGTTTCCGGGCGCGTCAACTTCTAAACACATTAGTCCCTTACGTATAGTGCATGACTCGGCAGTGCCTCTGTTCAGGGGGTCTTAATTTGAGTCCTAACGATGCATCGCGATGGAAGGATTTTCGGCACTAACTTGTCAGCTACGTTGAATTCAGTCGCTGTCTGGGGGGAGAAGTCTAGCGGCTGGCTGCTCTGATCGATAGTGTTCGGTGGTTTCTCCAATCAACACCAGGCGAATGCAGGCAGTATCCTAGCAAATGGACCACGGACCGCGTGCGATCTTTCCTTCCTCTTCCTTGTTCTATCATCACCCCTTACATTCACACACTTACACTAACGTACACTACACTGCCACACATGCCGGGAGGTCGGTCAAGGGCTTAGAGCTTGCCCCGGCTGGAGCGGTGGCCTGCTGGTGAGAAATTCCTGGTCGGGGAAAACCACGCTAGCCGAAGGGAGGACAGCTCCGTATCTCACCATCCACCAAACAAAGATCACCGACACCTCCCAAGGAAAAAACATGTACTACCCCACTGATTAATGGCCTTAGCAGTTGACAATAAACACTAACGATCAATCAATCAATCAATCAGCATGTCCCAGGAGGAGGCGTTGTTCTTCCGCCAAGAAACGAGAGATTAGACCCGGCTGAGTAAGTGAGTGTAAGGGGAGAAGAGGGGTCAAGGATGAACGCGAGCGCTTCCTGGCTTGCTTTTAAGGTAGTTCTCTGGCTTTTAGACCAGGATAACATATTTTTCGGTGTAACCGTCTGCGTGAATTCCCCCCCAGATAGGGACTGAATTTGTCCTAGCTATATAGCCTGTCGATAATTTGCCGTCATTGGAACCCAAATCCTCGAACCTCAACATTAAAGACATTGCATGGTCCCTGAGATTAATTTTATTTATTATACGAGCTATTTTACCGTGGCAAGGCATTTGGCCGTACTTGTGACGGTTCAGAGGCCTGTAGGCTAATCCATTCCCCCACCGAATTGCGCTCATCGAAAGTAATGACAGACGCGGAAAGGACGAGGGTGCACGTGACAAACGGAAAGGATGGGAGCTGTCCATTGCAGCGGGATCGCTGTGAGTGGAGAGCGCATGCGAGAACGGAATCGGCGAGCACAACAACACAAACCCAGCTGCTCTGCGCCCTCAACCGAGAGTC
Organism: Gryllus bimaculatus; assembly: GCA_017312745.1. Lineage (NCBI taxonomy): Eukaryota > Metazoa > Arthropoda > Insecta > Orthoptera > Gryllidae > Gryllus > Gryllus bimaculatus. The sequence goes on from BOPP01000021.1 coordinate 4,358,800, forward strand.
TTCCGCAGCTAACGATAATGAGCAGTGCAGCACATTCATGCGCCATACAAATCCTAAAAAGTGGAAGATTTAAAAGTAGAATCAAAACTATGGAGCAACTGTTAAAATTGTATTAACTGCAGAGAGCTCTGTGCATGAATGCAAGAAAACTCCTAATATTGTACTATACTTTATTGGGAACATTTTTCTTTCCAGCACTTAACGCTTTAGGTTGCAGAATGGTCGTAATAAAGAATAACATTCTCCTAAGCTCTTGTGGAGACAATACATTTTGATCAGCGGTCCCCGCATGTGGTGAAGTGTATCAACTCCGAAAGGAAGACGACGTCGATGGAGTGGGATGACGAATCGATGACCGACCACGGGGAGGGCGGGCAGTGGCAGACGTGGACGGGAGGAGGGAGCACGTGATGAAACGTGGAAGGGGACGGCAAGGCCTGCCCGTTGTAGCGACGTTGCCGCGCGGCCTCCGCGAGCACAACAAAACGACCTCGGAGCCTTCGCCGCAACCGCAGTCGGTAGAATTTTAACGAAGGCCGAGCATCGGCTGCGGTTAATTCGAGCAGCCTCCACCGCCGGCCCGCGCAGCGCATCGATCGCCGGTGGCCCGGCGGGGCGGGGACAGGAGCGACCAGGGGCGGGACGGGACGGGGACGCGGACGGGGCCGGCGTGGCGGGTTGCTGGCGTTGCGTGGCCGGGATTGCGTGGCGGGTTGCGTTGGCGGTTGCGTGCGTCAGGGTTGCGTGCGGTTGCGTGCGGGTTGCAGTGGGTGCGTCTGGGGCGGGTGCGGGCGGGGTTCGGGGGGCGGGACGTAGCGACCGAAACAAGATCCAGCCCCGAGGGCACGCACCGGCCGTGAGCTGAGCGTTGGCGAAAGGTCGTAAACAACAGGGGGAACAACCCACTGTCATCGCGTTCTTGGATGGCTTGTTTGGTATCGAAAATCCTGGTCTATGAAATATGAAAGTATCGTTCCATTTGAGATATTCACAAGAAGTAATAATCATGGATTTATTGAGAAATGTTTAATTTTTTTAAATAATAATCAGTGAGATTGTACTAACGAAAGAATTGGAACAGGTTTTCTGGTATATTTCAGATGATCAATTCCACATCGTTTAAAGATTCTATGTTCATGCAATTACCGTACAATATTGAAATCTACGTTAATCCAATTTTCAGAACTTTGATCCCCAAAATGAGTTCTCACGTTATCTGCGAAACGTCACGTATTAATGAGAATTAAGGAATATTGTTTTACTATTGATAATTTTTAACAAAGTTGTAATCGATTGACTGCAAGTCAACACTTTACAGCTTTAGCCAACAGTCTACATCTTGTCGATGTGGATGGACGCGGTGGCTAGAACGTGAACTATCTCAGCTGCTCGGTCAGAAAGGGCTCGTGCTTGAGTCCCGCCGTGGGCGTAGATGTTTGTCCCTTGTCTTTCATGTTTGTGGGTTGTCGCGGAAGAACTTGTGAGACTGCTGACCACTGGCCAAGGAAACCGAGAGGGTATCTAGTGTAAATATTAATATGTGTCCCTATTTGGAACATAGTGTGTACTGGCGTGGATAGCCGAAACTGTCATCCCCTGAAAGCTGGAAATAGCTTCCAGGTGAATAAAAAGACATTAAGAACGTATATATTAATTTCTGATTTTTCTCTTGTATTACTAAGTCTTTCATAGAGGGGAAACATGAGTTCATACACAAAAATAATGACAAGTTTTACTACAATCACAAACTAATCATCCCTACTTTACGAACTCACGATGGAATCAATTCCCTACGCTGCTTGATCATTGAAGGTAGAGCGCGTTCAAGCGCGTTGAGAACGAAGCTTAGTTCAGCCACTCAGTATTGTTATATTTCATTTGAAAAGACAAAAACCAGAACTCTGGTTGCACATGCGTAGTGCAGCGTTACCTGCAATTAGCACTGCCACAACGTACAAGCACAGATTACAAGGCGCGTTTTTGTTTACTTATTTTAATGAATAGATTCTTCACTTTGTAACACACGTATTAAAAATAACTTTCTTAATAACATTGTAATTGCTGTATTCTCATACGGTTTCACATTAATTTTCACGGAGACGCTTCTGACGAACAGGGGCCTCTACTTTCGGTATGCGCAAGACAGAATTCGAATCTCCATCTCCATTACGTTGTTACTGTTTTTCTTGAATCGCAGACATGTAGCATAATGAGTGACTTGTTACATATTTGTTAAGAATTTGGTTTAAGTTTTGAGTTAATGGAATGATATCTTACTTCAAATGAATTGGGATAAATCATCAAAATAATAAATGTAATACTAATAACAATAATAATACTAATAATAATAATAATAATAATAATAATAATAATAATAATAATAATAATAATAACAACAACTCCACCTACGGAGTACACGACCTTACAATGATGGTGGAGCTTGACTACACCCATGCACCTGAGATGCATGTCGGCGGTAGCCTGGCTGCTAGCACAACCTCCTGGCTGAAACTATTGAAGGTGAGGTGACAGGCTAAGAAGTATCTACTCCAGAGGAGAGACTCAACGGCATCTTCGAAGGAGAAAGGACGATTGATGAAGATGACGGAAGAGGCACATCGAACACTTACCCGCAGCGGGTGGCTGGAACGTCTGTCCCATGTTAGGAACGGCTACATCTACAGAAGGAAGGAAGTAGAGAGGGAAAGGTCATGAATCTTTGGACTTCCTGTTATCTGCCTGTGTAGGGTACACTAGAGAAACTGGGTTATCATTGAGGCCACTGATTAGAGTTGATGTCCAAGTCAGTGACAAATCCATATGGTTTAGTAATGCCGATTGTTATTGGAGAGACCCTTGCTGGGCCCGGCGGGAGCAAGTTCCGTGTCCACTCTGGGTCGCAATATCGGATGACGGGAATTTAATCCGTGGGTTAAGTGTGATCTGTAAACGCGAACTTGCTTCCGGCGATACTTTTCTTAAAACTAATGACCAAAATGGATCGAACAAGAAATGTAATGAAACTTAATATGCCTGGTTCTACCAATGTCGCATGCCTGCTCAGAAATCGAGCTAATGTCAATTTGTCAACGTCTGACCATCCCATGGATGTTAGTTGCAGGGACCCAGAGCCGTCAGTAGCTCGACGCCATCGTCAGAGATGAACCCGGAATAAATTGAAGGTGATAAGGCGTTGTATAAATCAAAAGCAATAAAGAGGATCTCAATAACAGCCCACATTTTGCACACGATATTGTAGTCAACGATAACTAGATAGGTTCCTTAGGCAGATGATTGAAACCTGGAGTAGATTGTATATTCAGCCGACTCATAACATCGCTAGTCGTGAAGTAGAGGAATAATAATAATAATAGTAATAATAATAGTAATAATAATAATAATAGTAGTAATAGTGGTAATAGTGGTAATAGTGGTAATATTGGTAATAGTAGTAATAGTAGTCTCCCTTAGTTGCAAAGCTCCGGCTAAAGAGCCTTCTATTCCGCCTAACCACTCGAATATACACTTATATCAATTGTAACATTTGAGAGGAGGAGATAAACTGTACATTTACGACTCTGATTGCAAATCCAGGGACCATCCTGAACTATACTTACGTGATTCAGTAAACCGACAAAAACCTCAATTAAAATTATGGCTTATGGACTAACATTACTAATACATTAAAGTGTAAGAGCAGGGGAAAATGAAGGGAGGTAGAAACACAATTAAAGCAGAAATCCGAAAGAGGAATAAGAAGGAAGAAATCCCAAGAGGAGGGACCAGATTACTATTAATATTTATACGACTGACAAAGCAAAGTAATTTTAATAACGCTTTAAACGATTGACTAACCCCCTCACCCAAAAAAACTCAATCAGAATGACGAATTATACAGGAACATTAATAATGCATAATATGTTGAATATAGAAGAAAAACAAAATGAAAAACGGGTTCAGAAGAAGAGGGCATCAATAATAAATAGAGAAATATAAGAAAAAGGGGGGAAAGAAGAGACGAAGAAGTAAAGGGAGGTGAAATGTGAAGATAAAGTAAAATTATTTTAGAGAGGATATGTGATCAGAGTGCTACATTTCGGGTATTGTATGTATAAATTAAATTTTGATACCATAAATGCGCAATATACTACAGGCTAATATTGAAATTTCAAATACAATGTTGGAAGCATTAAGGAAAGATATGAAAGTATAAATAAATTCTAAACATCAGTTGTGCTTATGCATAAGATTAAGATATTTTAATAAATATAATAATGTTACAATTACAAAAATATATGGCTAGAATTGGCTGAAAATATCAAACTTTGATAGCACACACGTTCACACTGCAAATCCCAAGATACAAAGAGAAATAAAATCTAACTACTAATTTCTAACATTTATGTAGTTTTGCCTACGCACTAATAAAATGGTTTTTTGCTGTCTGAGATGCAGCTCAAATAAATCAAAGTTAATAAAATAACACGTCAATTTCTTCTCAAATATCACATGAAGTGTAGTCTTAAATGAAATAAGGGTCAAAGACGGAAGAGTTCTCTTGTAATATAAGAAGTGTAAGAATAAAATGCGATATTTTCATAAATATTGTAGTGGAATGACTTTATTACACTCTGGGTGGAATAAAATAAACAGCTATTTCAGAGTGAGTGGTAAATAGAAATGTAAATTAATTATTTCGCGGCGTACAAACGTTCCTCCCCCTATTTGCAAATGTCATTTCCATACCAGCTCAGCATGTTAAGTTCTCACTCCCTCTCTCTGTTAGTGCCTCACTCGACAATTGCAATCTCCCATATAGTTTATTAATTAAATTAATGACCACTGCTCTCTATTACACGTTATGGTAATTTGTAAAATAATTTTAATAACTTTGACGGTTACCAAAATTAATAATGTTCAAAATGATACAATAACGGCCATTGTTAAATATTTGACAAAAATGATATATATTCTGGACTTGGAATCAATTTAGTTTTTTAAAGCTATTTATTTAATTTCATTCATTATAATTTTAATGTTATCCATAAAATAAGTCCAAATTTTGTTAAGAATGAATATTCAAAACATTAATTATTCACCACTTTTCTTGGTTATAAATTATTTGATTATACATATACGACATTTGGGACAGAAGTCATATCAACTATCTTTTAATGTTATCGGATCATATAATTGTATTTTTCAAGAGGAAGAATTGCTATACTACTGTGTGTTCACAAGAGCAGGTGGCCCTGGGAGCGTCTCTCTTAGCACAGAGAGCAATGTAAAATCAGTTGTCTGACTTCCGTTGAGAGAAACGGACGTACCTTGTTTCGAGCAAAGCTCATACAGCAAGATAGCCGTTCTCCATGGGATAAATGCCTGAAAATGAAACATGGATTTGCTGGAATCTCTTGGGAATGACGCCCCTTCCATACTGGACAGTCGCGAGATGGACAGGTGAGTTTCTACGAGGACACGCGTGCCGCCAACCAGTGCTCGGCAACGCGCGTTGCGACCTGTGAGTGTGCGGACCGATGTGGCACGTGCAGCATCTGCCTAATGAGGTCTTTAGAACAGCTATGTAATAATTTTGAAAAATGTGAACTCTATGCTAAAATCTATTTCACGTGAAACCAGTACGGTCACTGCAAACACCTTAATAAATATGAGAATCACAATTTTGGTGCGTCGTCTATGCCTACGCTTTTAGTTCCTAGTATATTACACATATTTGACCCGTGCTTACATTTTCACATAAAGTAATAGTTGCCATGACATTTGCCCCAACCCTCGTCGTTTAATTTCTAGAAAAAAGGAAACGTGTCATAATTTAGAAGTGAATAAATAATCTTCCGTTTGTACATTTTATTGTAACTTTTTATTAGGCCCCGCAGCCCCTCAACTGCAAAACAGTATTTAACAAGCTTCCCATACTTCTTTATATAGAAGTGAAGAGATCGTATAAAATTGAATGGAGTTTGTGGCGTAATGAGTTGAGAAGGCACCTTGACCTTCTATTTTTCGAGTTCGTCCCCATGGCCATTCCAAGTGGAATAAATTTTGGTCTAAGCAAGCTCTTGATAGCTTCCTTGGTATTCTCTCATTCGTTTCTTCTGTCACTCATTGCGCCATTTAACACCGAGTTTGCAGCTTGGGTAGTATAACGGTTAGCCTACCAAGTTTGCGGGATCAAACCCGATCGACGCCGTGGATTTTTAAGAACGAAAAAGTCTTTCGCACGCCTTCCTTCGGAGGGGAAGTGAAAGTCGGTCATGTCGGTGGGAGGATAATGCAAAAGATTCTGAATCACAAAAGAAGCTTCTGAGCTAAATTCAAATTGCTTGTTTTGTCGCCCGAGTGGTATCTACTATCTGGCCTAGATGATGAAAGCAAGCAAAATTTGTTTGTTCAGACGGAAGAGCCAGTATGATGGCTTGAATCTCGCCACATAAAATAAGGCATGAATTAGAATTGAAAATATTGTATTTCAGTATCGCATAAATCTACACAGTGTGTCATCTCATATCGGTATCAATGACAAGGGTATAACGAAAAATAAAATCTATAAGATAATACCTTTTTACTTAATATCACACTGCCTTTGTGTAAAATTTCATCCCTGTAGGAATATTGCATTTCCCATTTACTTTGTAGTTTGAAGGCGTCTTTCTAATGTAACATTAGAGATTTTTCAGCCAGCCTGGATAGATGAGGTTGGTAAGGCTGGAGGGCCTTTGCTGCCTCGGCTCGAAGCGTTGCGGGTTCGATTCCTGCCTCAAAAATGCATGTTTGTGCTCACCTTACATGTTATTCCTACAGTTTGACCTGCAGTTAAAACAATCTCAGTGGTCTCTGCATGAGTAAGATGTTAAAAGCGACCTTAAATATATATGCTAACGGAACCCGGAAGACGTTTTTGTGCCCTTCATTTCCCTTTCTCTGTATTCGTGCCCCCCTCTCTCTTCAGTTCCCCTCTCTCCTCTTGCCGTCTCCTCCTCATGTAAAACATTTTTTATTATTTATTTATTTTTAAACAAATTTTCACACATAAAAGATTGCCAATATTCCAAAATACAGTAAAAAGTTTAACTTTAAAATTTCATACAGTGGATTTAGATAATTGTAAAGTTATGCCCAAAATGCTTCATTTCCGTATTGGAGAGTTGGGTATTTTAGTGGCATAAATAACATACAAAACTTTTCCTCTCATTCCTAATTCTACATTTTCAGTATCATCTATTATATTACACCGTACAAAATAACTCTCGAACATCCAATGATATTTCGTATATTCCCTGCTTTACAGCAGCCCCACGAACAAAAGCATTATTTTATCCTAATCCAACAGGAGTAAAATTTAATAGGGAGCTGATAAACTTCCTCCTTCAGATTCTCATTTCTTTCGCGTCCACTTTACCAACGTTGTTCTCCCACTTTACAATTTCCCCAACATATTTCCTTCCCCCGTGGCAATAACACCCGGCCCACCGGAGCGGCCTCATCTCCTGCCCTTTCTACTCGCCGCCTCCTCCGGCAGCCACCCGCCGCGCCGCTGCGCCACCCGCAGCGCCACCGGCGCGGGGCCTGCCTCCCGCCCCACCCCCTTCGCGCGCCGTCTTGCAGGAGGTTAAGTGCGCCATAATTGGAAGACAAAACGCGAGATAGCGCGCGCGCCGCCCGCAGACGCGCCGCCGGAGAGCTTATCTCTCGCGCCGTTCACGGGCGACTGGCGCCCGCAGCGCCCCTCCCCCCGCCTTTGAAGTCGCCGCCCACCTCGTTCTTCGCCCTAACCTCCTCTACCGCCTTCACAGACTCCAGCTCACCCGTCTCCCTCGCCACCAACCCTCGTTGACAACGCTTCTGACTTCAAACACAAAATTAACAACCTCTCATCTCTAACCCTACCTTCCTCAACCTCTCCCCAATCAACCGTACTATTTCCAACCACTTCTCTTCGGTTCTCACTGTCCATAACTCTTTCGCACAGTTTCCAACCACCCAACCATCATACGCACACCCTGGAACACGACCCCAAAACATAATTTCTACGTAAGTAATCATACGATTCTCCATTGCTACGCCATCTAAACCACACATTCTCCCACCACCCATTATGCAACAACTCGTTCTTCGCTTCGACCGCTCACGCTGCCTCCATTGCCTCCACCGCTGGCTCCTTAACAGACTCGATTTTACTTGTCATCCTCTCTGCCAACTCTTCTAACTCAAATGCTGATTCTAACTCAAATTTATCAACCTCTCATCTCTAACCCCACCTTCCCCAATCTCATCACTTTCATTCCTACCATTTCAAAACAGGTCTTATCCCTTCCGACCATCCATTCCTTTATGTCATAATCCCCAGTGATACATTTCCCAACAACACACTCCCAATAAACACATCCCTCGAACACCATCCCCAAACAACTTCTGACTAAGATATCCCCATAAAGACATTTATCACTACACCTATCCAAACCACACGTTTTCCAACTACAAATTCGCCTACCACAAATACGCATTCACCAATAACTCATTCTCCAAAAAACACCATCCCTAACCTCACCAATTTCAAGATTTTCGCCCTTAAAAGCATCACATGGACCTCTTGTTTAGTAAAGCTTCGCCGCTTTTATCGTCGTCTGCCCTCACTCAATTCAAGCGCGCCGGCCTCACCGCTGTTGACTGCTCACTGCCGCTGGCACATCACCTCCCTTTCAGCATTCGCGCCGCTTCCGGCGTCTACGCCCACTCAGCCCTTTGCCTCCAGCATCCTTTCCGCTTCCATCACCGGCGGCGGCGATGGTGTAACAGTTAGCGTATCGGACTGGTATACCCGAGTTGGCGGGTCCCGACCCGATCGAAACCATGGATTTTTAAGAGCGAAAAAATCCTCCGTATGCCTTCCTTCGGAGGGGAAGTAAAGCCGGCTGTCCCATGTTAGTAGATTTACTTGCATGTAAAAGATCCTCTGAGCTAAATTCAAATCGCCTGTTTCTCGCCCAAGAAATACCTCCTTCCTCTGCTAGTTAGTGAAACGAGCGTAGCGAAATTTGCGTGGTCAGATGGAAGAGCAAGCCTGATGGCCCGAGTCTCGCAAATAAGGCATTAATTCAATTGAATTCATTCACCCTCAGTTTGCACTGTCCGCTACCTCTTGAAGCGGCCTGCGACTCGCTCCCTCGAAGTCCCCGCCTGCACCACCATTTCCATCATTCTTTGCGGGCAGATCTTCGCCGCTGTCTCCCTTTCTGTTTCCGGCGCCGCTGGGATACGATCTCAGACCCGCTCCCTCTCCCGGAGGAAGCATGAACGCAAATCACCTCCTTCGCTATTGTGAATTGACGTTTAAGAATTGCTGCTTCCTGCTTCGTCGCACAATAAGCTCCGTGCCGTGTAGGTGCCGCGTCGTTATCTGCTTGAAATGGCTGAGGATAAACCCAAATAATAATCTGCGGACTAACGTGTCTGGAAGACATTAGGGTGTAATGTGTTGGTATGCAAACAAGAGCAGTGGTTGTAATTTTTTTCTTGGGTGTAGATTTTAATCCTGAGAATGCGAGTGATCAATATTAAAAAAATTGTGATATTAACGTATTTTCATTCTGGTGTAGATTAACAGTTGTTACAAGTTTAAAACCATTACCTCTAATAATGATCAGTAAATTTATTAAAATAAAAATTAGAAAAGGAATGTGTGATAAATTCAATTATTATAAATAAAATAAGAATTTCATTCCGAATTACTGAGTGGACGAGGGGAGAGATTAAAAAAAAATGTTTACAATATTCAATATGGACCTTCGTTATTATTTTTCTTTTTTGCTCGCGAATACACTTACTTGGACCATGAGTCCACGCATTTCTCAGAAACATTATCTCGGTAGCAGGTGCATCTAATTTTTTCTTTATCATGGAATCAGCATTTAGCTGAATCCAATTTTTATCCCCCAGGGTTGCTATCCTTAGGTGTATTCAAGATGAAATGATGATGATAGTGAGGGGTGAGAGGACGACACACACACACACACACACACACACACACACACACACACACATACTACAGAAAAACAATAAAAAACGCACATGCCCGAGGCGAGACTCAAACCCGCACTCGTCTGGTTCGAGACCGCTACAGCAATAATGTCTTAGCGATCTCGGCAATCTGATCGGCATTATTATTAATCCAAGAATAATAACAATAATAATCAAACTGTCCTTATTAGCTAAACATATCGGTCTATTTATGGTTTGAATTTAAAATTTAAGTGAACATTTCTCTAGTATTGTAAACGTACCTATACTGCAAAGTCCTTTCCGAACATATACAAGTTCAGACTGATTAGGTTTCCAAATACGCGCGTATTATCACAGTTGGCAGCGCTCTTGCAGTTCCGCATTAACTTTTATGGCGAACAGAGAGCAGCATTAGTTCGTTTCGGACGTTACGCTGCCTAGCTCCAAAGCAGATATTGCGATTATTTCAGCACCGCGCCGTAGTGTGCGTTGCGGCGGCGATCGGCTTTTTGCGGATTGTTGCTGTCTAAGCGACTTACTTCGGACGGCTTACGCGGAAAAGCGCTGGAAGAGGGACGATTTCCCAGAAGTTTAGCCACAGCGGGCAGTGTGCCCAGCGCGTCGCCTTGCGCCGGCGCACATACATACCGTGGTCGCCCGCATCCAACCCGTTCCGGCCCCGCCAGGTCTCGCGCCCGCGCTCCTCGCCGCCCGCTCCGCGCCCGCTCCGCGCTGCTTCCGCGCCTCCCCCTCGCGCAGCCGCTCCGCCCCCGCTCCGCCCGCTCCCCCCGCTCCGCCCACCGCTCTCCGCCCCCGCTTCCGCCCCCGCTCCGCCCCCGCTCCGCCCCCCGCTCCGCCCCGCTCCGCCCCGCTCCGCCTCCGCCCGCCTTCTCGCACCTCCGCTCCGCGCCTCCGCACCCCGCTCCGCCCCGCGCTCCGCCCCCGCTCCGCCCCCGGCTCGCGCCCGCGTTCCGACCCCCTGCTTCTGTTTTACG